>PVKM010019009.1:0-24620 GCA_004027735.1 Carollia perspicillata | reverse complement strand
AACAGACTAAACTCTGTTCAGTGGAATGTATTTGACCCTTTCCCAAAAAACTGTGTCTACACTGGGGCTGTCGCTTCTGTTCTACTAATCTTTAAATCTACCCTTACATCATTATCATGCTGTTTTGATTATTGTGGCTCATGTTTTTCTACCTCTATTAAACTGATGATTAAAAAAAATCTGGTGAGACAGTGAATATATTTGATTTTAGAATGGTGAACCAACTTTTCATGCTTAAAATAAACCTGAATTGGTCATTCTTTTTATATATTATCTAACTCAATTTGCTAATATTTTGTTAAGGATTTTTGTGTTTCTGTTTATGGGAGTTATTGGTCTGCAGTTCTTTGTTCTTACATCATCTTTGCTTAGTTTTGGCACCAGAATAATGCTGATCTCCTAAAATAAGTTGCAGTGTTCCTCCCTTTCCTATTTCCTGAAAGTGATTGTTCAGGACTGGCATGATTTCTTCCTTAAAGGTTTGTAGAACTTGCCAGCGAGGGCATCTGGGCTGAATGTTTTCTTTATAGAAAGGTATTTTAACTACAAATTCAATTTCTTTAACAGACATAAAACTATTTAGGTTATTTCCTCTTGAATAAATATTGGTTACTTGCCTTTCAAGGAATGTTTTTATTTAACTTCGGTTATCAAATTTATTGGCAATGTTGTTGTTTATTTGTCCTTTATTATCCATTTAATATCTGGCAGATCTTTAGTAACGTTTCTTCTTTCATTTCTGCTGTGATCATTTGTGTCCTTTCACTTTTTTTCTTGTCCAGTTTCACAAGATGTTTATACATTTTTGTATTCTTTGCAAAGAATCAGCTTTTGGGTATATTGATTTTCTCTGCTGTTTTCAATTTCATTTGTTTATGTTCTTATCTTGATTATTTCCTTTATTCTTCTTGCTTGGATTTAATTTTCTATCTTAAGACAATTAGACTGATTCAAAACCTTTTTTTGGTCTCTGAGATAAAGTATTATATCTTATTTCTCCAAAAGCACTTTTTAAAAGCTACTACTTAAAATTTTATAATATTTTCATTGTCATTAAATTAAAAATTTTTCTAATTTCCCTGTGACTGCCTCTTTGATCCATGTGTTATTTAGAAATATATTTAATTTCCCAAAACTTGGGATTTTCCAGATATTTTTCTATTATTGATTAGTAGTTCAGCTTGTTTGAAGTTAGAGAATATATTTTGTCTAAATTCAATACTTCTAAATTTGTTGACTTTTTTTTTAATGAATCAGAAAGTGGTCTATTTTTGTGAATGTTCCAGGTGTATTTAAAACAACTTGTATTCTGCTCTTGTTGGTGGAGTGTTCTTCTCATTTTTATTTTCTTAAATGGCTATTAACTTTTTGAAAATAAAACTTCACCAAAAAAAGGAAAAATGTCACATAAGGTTAGATACAGGAATCTGATGGTTCAATGTATGAGTTTGAAAGATCAAAAATTATTTTGTAAGAAGTATATAGTCGTAAATAATTCTCAATATGAACTTCACTAAGTACATATAAGTACATGTACATACAATTAATAATGACGTAAGAGACCAAGCATTGGCAATTAAATTCAGATAATGATTAAGTAACCTTTTTCATGCTTACCCCCCAGTCTGTTGCCAGTATGATCCAATGTCCCACTGTCTATATTCATTTAGTTGCACTGATTTTATTTTAGTTCTTCCAAGCAGCCACGATCTGTTCTTGCCTCAGGATTTACTGTCTAATTTATCTTCAATGTTCAGAATTCACCTTGAATTCACTTTCTTCAGAAAGCCTTTTCTGACATGCCTTCAAAGACCAGGTCCTCCTGATGTGCGTTTTCATGGCACCCTGTACCTCTGCTTCACAGAACTTTTTATGACTGAAATAAAAATCATAAAGCCAGATTAAGTCACATTACCAATGATGTTAAGACATCTCAAAAGGTTCAGAATCATTTATTCAAGTAAGTTATCAAAATGAGACATGGGAGTGGCCAACTAAGCTTATTGGTGACTTCACTGAAACCTCTTTTGAAGACTTCTCTGAAAGCAGAATTGTACCTTCAGAAGAATACTGAATGCATCAGTGTTCCACATTGCATATCTAATAATAAATCCAAGGGGCTATAATTTTAAAAATTTGTAATTTATAATAAGTCCAAGCATATACACAGAAAGGCACACACAAAAACAACCAAAATGAGAAAGCACATTTTTCTGCCTTCATAGAGCCAGAAAAATGGATAAGGTGTCTCTATCTTTCTAAGATATTCCTTACTTTAGGAAGGAAAATCCATATATAAAAATCAAATTTGGCTCAAATAACTTTTCCAAATTAAATCTAAAAATTAATGCTTTAGAATCTCGTAGTTACTTGCAAAGTTCTAGTCAAAGGATTTGGGTGAAGTGAGTGAGAGGAAGCTCTCTAACTTTCATGAACATTTGGAAACTTATTTTCAATAGCTCTTGACAATATTACTAGGGAACACTTGTAGGAAAATACACAGAGATTTCCTGGCAGTGAAGTTGGAAGAGCTGCCTTCCCCATGTCTCTCAGGCTCACTTTGTAAATTATGTGAAACACTTTTAGACAGACACTGGTACTCATAAATTATACAGCTCATTTGCATATTCCAGTCATGAGACATTATGCAAAGTGACATGATTTGCATAATGGATTCCTCTTGTCGCTTCACTTGCTGTCTGCTTTTACAAAACAAAATGAAATAAAATGAAAGCATGAAAAGGTGAAAGCATCAAGTTCCCAGCCTTGCCCATCTCCTTCCTAACTATAATATCAATTGCTTTCATTTTCCACAGGGGATTGGGGTGAAAGGGACAGAAAGCACAAATCTACACATATACATACATACATACATACATACATGCATGCATACAAACAAACAAACAAACAAACAAAAAGCCCCAAAGAGCTTTCATATGGATTTTCTTCCTTATTACAATGTACCTTTTTAATTGAAATCCTTCACCATAACTAACCCATCTGTATCATGGGGAATGGAAACAAAACAAAACACTGAGATATAGAGTGAAACTATGGAACTTTTTCTTTAAGAAAATCTGCTTTGTGTATGATATTTAGGAAAGGGGTAGCCTTCCTCTCCTTTTAACTAAAAAAAAAAAGGCACCAGGTATTTTTCTTCTTATTGAAAAAAAGCATATTATGGATGAAATAAATGGTCTGGGAGAAGAATTTCCATGCTCCCCCCCACCCCACCGCCCCAAGAACTTCTGAAGTGTTTTCTTGTTTTAAAGGAGGGAGAAGACAGGGCTGTGCTTTGATTATTATAAAAATATAGAAAGGCTGAATATACTGTAAGGATGAGACAGTACCACGTCGACTTCTATCGGCTCTACTCCAATGAGCAGGCAACATTCCCTCAGCAGTTGCTAGTTTTGCTGCGGGCTTTCCCTGCCCCCCTGCACCAGTGCAAAAGGCAGAGTGTGCCAAGCGGCTGGCGTCTGTACCCTGTGGGAAAAGTTAACTGTAATTCTTCGGCTTTTAAAATCAATTAACCCGTGTGTTAATTAACGTCAAGTCGACGGGAGGAGGAGAAGAAGGGGAGGGAGGGAGGAAAGAAAAAAGCTGCAAGGGCGGATGGCAGAAGAGTTGGCACAGTGCCATCCATTCAGGGGCAACGCCACAGTTTCGTGTGATAGCAGCAGCGGGTATATGTTACGGGGGCCCTGAAAGCGGGCCAGACAGTGCGGTAAAGCCAGGGGAGATTATCCAGACCCCCAGGAGCGAACAGCAAGCAGCAACCGAAGGCGCAAGTGCCAGGATTACAGCCTAGGCTGCTCCAACTATGAGCCCTTCCTCGGACCCAGAGACTCGGCTACTTGGGGTTCGGGGGTCTTTTACACCAAAGAGACACAAAGCTGACTTTAATCACTTTTTTCCTTTAAACTTGATTCTGCCGCAGTGGAGCCAGCACAGTGGATGCTTTCACACCCAGCAAGACAAAGGCCGTCGTCTCCGCCATGACACTGTTCCGTTCCAAGCAGAGGCCGGGATCCTGGACTCCTTGAAAAATCAAAAAGAAACAAGGAAAACAAACAACAAATACAGCAACGAACAGAAAAAAATTAACAACCACCAAAATCGTGTGCCCGTTTGCCAATGCCAGGGGTGATCTGGGCATCTGTTGCAGCAGAAGGCGCTTGTGTGGGACTATTTTTTTTTTTTTTTTGGCAAGCTGTTGGCTTGTTTGCTATTCAACTTTGTTTATAATTAACTTAAAAAACACCATTCAGCCTAGTCAACAACAAACAAAAAGAAAACGCAGACATCGGAAGAGAAATGCCATAGGAAGCGGCTTGAATGCATGCCACAGCCAGTGCCACTTGCCATTCGGAAAACCTCGGGGAAAGATGCCAATTCTACAGCTCGGAAGAAGGAAGAGAAGGGAGCATAAAGGTCTACAAATAGAAATCACGAGGAAAGAATACAGCCTGTACAACCCTGGATTGCAATTGCGCACAGCTTCTACTGGGAGAAGAGAGGGAATATTTAAATGGAGATATAGATGGGTATAAATTAAAAGATAGGCACTTACTGATTGCATATAGACACATGTGTAAGGCTGTATGTGTATGTAAATACACATATTTTCAGACAAGTTAAATGTTTAGAGATGTATATATTTTTGTTATAGGTATGGGCATGTATGTAGGTGTATATGTTTAATCATATACACACATATGTGGGATGTATGCATGTGTGAGAAAAAGGAAAGGAGGATAGGAGAGACAAGGAAATGTGTGTATGTGCATGTATGTGTGTGCATACCTCCCACTTTTTGACCCAGGTATACACAGAAGACAAAATAAAAATCATACTCCAGCAGCAAGCAGGCAGTCAGAGATTTATCTACATTCACTGCTATCACCAGGGAGATGAATGGGGCCGATCTGAAGCCCTTTTACAAGATCCACTATGGGAGTGAAGGAGGAGGAGGGATGCCACACGGACATGCACAAACTTGAAGGCAGAGGGATTTGGAAGGTGCTACTTAGGAAATCCTGGTGGCAAAACGCAAGGGAGAAGAAGGGAAAAGAGGCTGGTCTCTCTCTCCATGTTTTAGTTGGTTGTTTAAAAAAACCTGAAAAAGGGTTTCAGGAAACGGCTGGTACTTACGTTGTCTGCGTTGCTGTGGATCTTGAAAGGTGTTCTGTTGGCACCGGGCGCTGAGCCAGGGGCAGGCGCTGGAAACAAAAGGGAGAGACAAAAAAGAAATAAAGTCATTCAATGGGAATATTAATTGCTGCTCTTGTGGATTTTACAAAACACACAAACTGTTTTCTTTCTCTTTTTTTTTTCTAAAATGTGGATTGGCGCGTGTCCCTTTCGCATGGAATATACAAGTAGTATGGGATTTACAGCCCAGTACGGGACTCAGGATTAACCGCGCTGGCATCTTTTTGGCATATTCTTCCTTTTAATGAATGAGCTTTCGCTGTTAATGAGGAATAATCGTTTGGCTAATGAGCTTTGAAACATTAAGAGAAAAGAGGTTTTTTCCGTTAATCGCTCTGATGCGACTGCATGGATGGATTACAAAAGACAGGAACACAGTACAAAGGGGGGGACCTCTCCTGGAGTGGGAAAAGCACCGAGATGGGTGATGTGTCCCTGCGTCTTTCCTTCCTTCTCTCTCTTTTACTCTCTGCCAACTGCTATGGGTTTCCATAACTCCGAAATCAAAGTGGATGGTCGGGAAGGATTATTACAAAGAGTGAAGCCTCTGCTGTTAATGTCTCCAGTGTTTAATAATCATACAGTAGAATGATTTTATGCATATTTCATTTGCATATCATTAAACCGTGTTAGCGAGGGGCATTCAGAGCCAGGAGAAGTACAAAGTTGGGGAGCGAGGGAAGAAAAAAAGGTCCCTATGATGCTTATCTTCAAACAGGGACTTGTTCCATGATCTGTCTTCTACTTTCTCTAAAATCCTTATGACTCGGAAACCTTTGAAGTTGGATACAACCTTGGATTCTTCTAATTCCTGCAGAGCGGTATATTTTTAAAACAGCAGACATGTTCCTGCACTAGACAATTAAAGGAATATAAACTCCAGTGGGTTGAAACTAGTAGCTCTTTGGGGAATGCAGTTGCAGAGGCTTCTACAAATACCAACACACACACACAAATAATAAAGAGCATCATATTAAAAGAAAGCGAAGACAAGAAATATTAACATGTGGATTACATTTGTTTCTTTTGGGGGGTAGTGAACTAAAGAGAATGAAGAAGCCATCGGTAATTTATCCCTTCATTAATGAACAGTCACCTTTTAATATGTGTTTGTTTTTTGTTGTTTCCTTTTGAAAAGTGATGTTGTCACTTTTGAAGCAATTAATCAATTATTTGGTAGCTCTCCAATCTTTTTCTTCTGTATCGGACAGGAAAGAAAGGTGGTGGTTAGGGAACATGTGTGTATTGGGGGGATGTGTGGGTAGAGAAGGAATATAGTGAGTTCTTTGTAGATCTAATACATGCACAACATATTAATTGAGAGCTTTTAAAGCTCCCTCAATAGGCTATTTCATTCCTGGTAAAACAGCAGCTGGCTACACAGTGTTGGTGACTCTTCAAATATCATTTTAAGTATTTTTATTCTGTCGCTGTTCTTGTTGTTTTGTTTTGTTTTTCCTCATTCAAGAATGAGAATATATTGTCACCCTTCTTTGTCAAGTCTCTCCTCTCCTCTGTCTTCTTGTTCACTCCCAATTTCCAAACTATAAAACAATGTTGATGTAATATTGAATCCTGATGCACAGTCTAACTGGCACAACTTGATTTGGAAATGAGGTGCTGTTTTATATTTAAATTATCCCTGCTCCTCCCTTATCCTCCGAAGCTTTGTCTTGGCTATGAATATTCAGATGAGGCATGATGTGATTACACTGTACAATTACTCCTATCCATGGTGGTGGCAGGGGCTGCTCGGAGACAGAGAGCCAGACAGCCTCCAAGCCAACACGGAGTTTGTTTTCGGTATTTTCCTATCTCCTTGGCGCTGTGGCACATGCAGATGTCGCTGTTGTTCTTTATAAAGCCCTAATGATATGCAAAAGCATAACGACTCAGTTTGGACAGAAAGCATCGACGAAATATTATGGATGTCTTTAAGAAACGGGAAGAGAAAATCCTGACTGAAGGAATGTCCACATAAATTATTTTTATTTAAATGAATTCAAAGGATGGGGTAAGGGCAAGTCAGTGGAGTCACATGGAAAACATGCATAATATTAATATGCATAAAGAGTTCTCACCGAGGAGAAGATCCTCACTACAGCTCATGGGACAAACTGGCTCATTAGGAAATAGCTCAGAGCGACTACAGCATTTTGCTATTTCAATTTTTTCTTATTTTAAATGAAGAGTCAGACAGATGTGTTTTCTTTGCATGGCAGCATCGAGATGGATCCAATTTGTGAAATTTGCTACCCAAATGGTATTTCTAATGGAAACGGAACTAAACAAGGGCACGGATATAGCAGGGAGGGGAGAAGAGAGAATATACAAAAATGAGTATATTCAGAGCCACAGCATAATATTTTGTAGTACAGGAGGTTTTCAGAAACCATCTGTGCTTCATTAGTCCCAGATGGGGGCTCCTGTTGCAGGGAGCTATCAGGGTTTATCAAGATGAGCACTGAGACAGGCCTGTTTAGGTCTGAGGCTGAAGAAAGCAGCGGCAACTTGGTGTCTGTTCCCCGTCCCGCCCTTCCCCAGTTGTCTACATCTCAGAAGCCAAAAGTACAGCTACTCCTAATTTGGGGATGCAGTAGAGTGTCTCCTGGTCCAGGTATTTGTGACAGAGGGAATTCTTGATGCTATCATAGAATATATTGCTAAAGAACAGATAGAATCATCTGGTTGCTTAAGCAGGCCAGATAATGTTCATGTCGGTTAATTCTCAGGGTAAAGATACTGTGGTTTTCTGATGTTTTTACAATGTTGAAATTACCAGCATGGATTAGTGCATGTTTATGATGAATAGAAGTAAATACATAGTGAGTGAGCCTATTGGGTAAATTCAGAACTGATAAAAATATTTAGAATATTACTAAGGGCCTCAAAGGATTAATAAATAAAAAAAAAAGCAAGAAGCGGCAGTCAGAAAAAAAGAGATTTCATTAGTTCTCTTGGTCAGATGGATATAGTTCAAATTACTTTAATAAATCAGGTTAAAACTATTTTATACTTCTGTTTAAATTATTGAAAGACAAAGATTATTTTGCTCTGGTCTGTGTAGCTGCACAAATGTCTACTTGATGGCATGATATTGGCCTGGAACTGGTCTCTTTTTATACATGAGCATGTTCTAAATTCTGCCACTTCTACCTACTATTCTCCAAAACTTCCACTTGTAAGTGTCCTTTATAACACACACACACACACACACACACACACACACACACACACTCTTCAACTATTACATGATTCTCAACTTGTACAGTATACAAACTACAGAGTACAGGGAATAAATGATTATGTGGAGAATGGCTATTTAATCTGAATCTGAATCAGGCCGCCCTCTAATCTCTTACTTTTCTACCCCTGTGGACAGAATTATGGCCATTAAATATTAAAACAATATATAAAAGTATTTAGTACAGTATTACATATAAGAAGAACTAAAAAATGTTATATTTTAATGTTACTATATATTTTTTCAGAGATTTGGTTAGTTTTTTAAGGAAATAAGAAAAAGAAAATAACATCCAGTCTTTGCTGCTACTACTAAACAGTGATGCAGGTAAAAGGTTTAGTGACAAAACATTAAACAGGTATCTGTTGTGGGTAGATTGTGAATTATCAAGAATCAAAAGCCAAACAACAGCTCACATTAATGCGGTTCATAACAGGCCCGTGAAAGAGTCCCTTTAAAAATGTATGTATCATTCTGAAATGATGACCATGTTGCATGATATCTATAGTCGCTCAAGAGGGTTCTATCATGGTTTGTGTAGAGGGCTATGGTAACTGAGGGGTGATCATTAGTTACCACACTGACAGAATAATGCCAACTTTCAGTCACTTTTTAAAATAATAAGTTATATTTTTGAAAGGTGACACATTAACTATTTTCAAGTATTAATAATTTAAATAATGTAGAAACCCAAATGTTTCCTTCCTCCTCCTAGTACAGTCATGAGTTTCTAATATCACTCTAAAATTCATAATCACTGTTACTTGTTTCTTATTTTTCCTTTCGGACACTAGTATATTATTTCCAGATATTAATAAGGTATTAATGTATTTCCTTCTTTTTTCTATACAAATGGTAGTTAAGTTTCCTTAGAATTTTCTGTAAATGCAATAATTTCATCTCTGAATAGGTAGCTTAACATCTGCATTTGTAGTAACCATGTCCCTTAATTTTTATCTTTAATTGCCTTATTTCATTGATGAGGACATCTAGAACAATGTTGAATAGAAGTGGTAACTGTTGAGACTAAATATTTTGCTTTGCTTCCAATCTTAGGGGACATCATTACCTTGTTCCTGAACTTAGGGGAAAAAAATTCAGTATTTCATCACTAAGAAAGATGCCCTTTATCAAGTAGATGAGGTTTCCTTCTATTCCTTGTTGCCGAGATATTTTTTAAAAAATCATGAATTGTTAGATTTTATCAAATGCCATTTTTTTAAACCAGTAACAACTCAAAAGTCATCAGCATGGTGAATTACAATTAATGACTTTCATATGTTGAACCAACCTTGCAATCCTTGGACAAACCCCACTTGTTCATTGGCATCTTCATTTTTTTAAACATATTGCAATATTTGACCTGGTAATATTTTGTTAGAAACTTTTGAACCAATGTTCATGAGAGATATTGATCTATAATTTTCTTTTCTTGAAATGACTTTGTTAGGTATTGTTATCAGGGTTTTGCTGGCTTTATGGAATAAATTGGAGAATGTCCCCCTCTTCTATACTCTGAAAAAGTTTGTGTAAAATTATTCATCCTTAAATGTTGGATAGATTATACCAGTGAAGCTATCGGACCTAAAAACCATGGGCACTTTTTCAATTATAAATTTAATTTTTAAGAAAATTATCTAGTCTACTCAGATTTTCATTTTCCTGGGTTAATTTTGGTAAGCTGTGCTTTTCAAGGAATTTATTTAATTTTAGTTGTCAAACTGATTGGAACAAAATTGTTCATAATATCTTATTATTATCCTATTTTCATCTATTAAAACTTTAGTGCTGTCCCCTCTTTCATTTGAGATTTGGTGATAAAGGTTTCTTCTTTTCTTCTTGATCAGTCTTTTAAAAATCAATTTTATTAATTTTTCCAGAGGATCAACTTCGATCTTTTGACTTCTACTCTTAATTTTATAGTTTCTTTTCTTTTACCTACTTTGGGTTTAATTTGCTTCTCTTTTATCTGGACTCACAAGGACAAATCTTATTAGGTAATTAAGTTTATACCTTTCTTCTTTTCAAATATAGATGTGTAGAGCTATATATCTCCCTCTAAAGTATTCATCCTATGAATTCACCATCATTTATTTGACATTTAAAAAATTTCTCTTGTAATTTCTTCTGGGCACATGTTATTTAGAAGTATGTTGTTTAATTTCCAAATATGCAGTTATTTTCTAGGAATCTTATTATGAATTTCTAGGTTTCTATTACTATGAATTTCTATGTGTTCAGGTAATATAGGCTATATAATTTTAACTCAGGAACTGTTTTATGGCCCAACACATAGAATATCTTTCTAAAATTTTATGTGCACTTGAGAAGAATGCATATTCTGGCATTGTTGATATCCTGCATTAAACAGTTGGATTCTATCTAGTTATTTTCTGTTCTTATTGTTTTCTTCCTTCTACTTTCTCTGGGTTGCCTTTTCGATTTTATTTCTAATTTCTTGAGAATGTATTTATATCATTGATTTTCAGCCTCTTTTTCTTTTTAAACATTCATTTAAAGGCTGTACATATCCTTCTAAGCATAGCTTTAGATATAACCTCCAGGTTTTTATATGTCATATTTCTTTGTCATTTGGTTAAAATATTTTCTAATTTACACCATACTTTCCTCTTTGGCCTATGGGTTATTTATACATTTATGGCTTAAATTCCACAACTTTGGGGGCTCTCAAAATTTTTAGTTATCTTATTGTCATTTATCTTTATCTTCTCTTTATTGCTTTCCAGATCTCTGTGATCACTGTCTATTCTGAATGACTTAAATCTTTTGAATGTTTTCGACATTTGTTTTGAAGCAATTTTGGTAAATGTCCACTTGAAAAAAACGAATCCTGCTATTGTTAGGTGCAGTGTTCTACATATAACTAAGTTACATTGGATAATTATGTTGTTAAATTCACCAACGTTCTTATTGATTTTTTGTCTGCTTGTGTACTTGTTTTATTGGTCACCACAAGAGAGGTGTCTTAAAGTTTTACACTCATTAATTTATGTACATGTTTTTTTAGTTTTGTCAATTTTAGCTTCATATATTTTGTGACTATGTTATTAAATGCGCACAAATTAAGAATGATTATATTCTGTTGGACTTATGTCTTTAAAATTTTTTATTTATTGATGTGAGAGAGAGTGCAAGTGGGCAGGGGACAGAGAGAGAGAGACAGAGAGACATTGAATGGCTCCACCTATCTATGCATTTGTTGGTTGATTCTTGTATGTGTCTCGACCAGGGATTGAACCTAAAACCTTTATGTATTGTGACAATGCTCTAACTAACTGAACTACCTGGCCAGGGCCTGTTAGAATCACCTTTTAATAATTATGGCACATACACCTTCATGTCTTGCCTTAAAATCTTCTTTGTCTAATGTCTTGACAGTTGTTCTAGTTATATTTTGGTATACCTGGAATATAATTCATTTTGTTATCTTCAACTTTTCCTGTGTTTTAGATTTTATCTTTTATACAAAATGACAATTCTATCTTAACTGGAGAGTCCATTTATATTAATATTTAAAATTTCATACAAGTACATACCATCTTTTTGTTTCCTATTTGTTCTACCTGATTTATGTTCTCTTACTCCTCTTTTTGTATTCCTTAAAATTAACCATGTATTTTTCTTACTTATTTTTCTTTTATATTAGCTTGTTAGTAATATATTATTTTACTATTGTTACCCTAAGTATTATAATATACATCCCTGATTACTACAATCTATTTATTATAAATTAGTACTTCTATAATTTCCTAGACAGTACTAGAAAACCTTAATCTCATTTTGCTTACCTCTGCCATCTTTTGTTATTTTGTTATTTTATTGTTCATATATTTTAAACCTCACAAGATTTTTTCACTTTTTTATTGTATAGTCAAGATTCATTCAGCTTTATCCCATATATAACTTGTGCATTATTCTTTGTTCCTTCACTTCCATTCTTCATTTTGAGATTACTTTTCTTCTACCTAAGTAACTCCCTTTGGTATTTGAGTCAGGTCTGGTGTTGCTAAGTTCTCTCAGTTTTCGTTTGTGTATAATGTTATTTCATTTTCAGTTTTAAAGGATATTTTCACTGAGTATAGAATTCTAGGTTGGCAGTTATATTCTTTTAGTATTTTAAAGATGTCATTCCATTGGCTTTGGCCTCCATGATTTCTGTTGAGAAGTCAGTTGTTAGTCTTATTCTTGCTGCTATGAAATAATGTGGTTTTTTACCTTCATTTAAGCCACAGATAACCCAAGCAGGATAAACACAAACAACAGAACACCTACGCATAACAGTAAACCTGCCTCATCCTGTTTTTTGATATTCCTGGAAAGCAATGGATGGATGTAAGACATTGAGTGTGAAAATTTTAGAAGCTTTGGATTGTAATATCTTACTCTGAAAAGAATGTACCCTATCAATTATGAGGCAGTGGGGTAGAACAAGGGCAGATCATCTCAACTTCAATAGGAGAGTAAGTTGATTTTAAGCTAGGCTGTAGTCTTTGTAAAGCTTGAGTTACATCTGATTCATCTCATCACCTAGGTAGACCCCAAGTACTCCCTAGTGCTGTAATGATGAAAACTCCATTTGGCTTTCAGCAGCTTTCTGCTCAGCTTTGTAGCCTTTTATCCTAGTCAAGAAAAGCTGAAATTCTTAGATATACTCTCATTATAGAAACCCACTAAAAAATGCCATCAAAAAAGGAAATGAGGACGTTTATTCTGAAACCATTTATTCATAGTGACCAAAATTTCCTTTTCCAAGTGCCTACAAAAAATAACTTTTAACTAACTGATTTTAAAATTGGGAGTATTCTTCCTCTTATTGAGGCTTATGGCACCTCTCCTTATCTGCCTATTCTCTCGAAAACATCTATACTTTCTCAAGCTCAACTATAGATGCAGTTCTTTAAACTCAACTTCAAATTCTCATAATACTTTTGAAAGTAAAATATCTGGGAGAGGGGACCTGAATTCTAACAATTAATTGTTCTATTTTAATCTCTTAACTGATCCCCACTAAAAGTGTTATTCTTGTCCTTTCTTACATGAAGGTCATTTGTATGACAGAAGACATGGACAAAGAATTAGAAAAATAATTAATTTCCTGTCTCCTCCTTTCTCTCCTACTCTTAGTAATTTCTTAACAGAACATTAAAATCCTGCAAGTCTTTCTGTTTTACTTTTCCCTAGAAACAATCCACAAATTGTCTCCCTCATGTGCCCCTTATCTTTTTACACATTTATTATCTAAAATGAATTAAACAGATCCCTATGAGATCACATTTCTCTTCTTTACTTATCCTCCTCCCTTTTTTCTCTGACAATTTTTTTATTTTATTCATCAATTACTCACTAAGTTCCTACCAATATACTTGCTATGAACCAGATACAGTTAAACAGACAGACACACTCCTGCATTAAAGATTGGTTTATAATATAGGTGACAAACTAATTACAATACAATGTGATATATGTTAAGTGTAATTTCAGTGTTATTTTGGAAGGCCTTCTATTTTTCTTGAGCTATAATCAAAAACACAATGTCCATAAAGGTATACTTATCTTTAATCTGAATATTTTATAGTCTCCTTTTCTGAGGTCCAGGATAACATTGTCCAAAAAAACTTTCTGCAGTGGTAGAAATGTGATGTCCAATAGCATAGCCACTAGGTAGTACAATTGAAAACTGAATCTTTAATTTTATTTAATTTTAATTAAAGGGGCTAATTTATTGAACAGGTAGCTATAGGGCATAGGTCTGATTATGTCCAATATTCACCATTCCTGGCTATTTTAAGCTCTAAGATTAAATGACTACTTTCTTCCAGGGTTATAATTTTTTTCTACCTCTCTGAGAAGTTTTCGCTTGGTCAAAATTAGGTTCATATAATTAGTTTTCTTATCATTTCTTCCATCTACTGAGGATGCAAATTATCAGCAAAGCAAAACGTAAATTTATTAGAAATTGTACTTTTAGTAGAATGAGACTTTGAATGTGCATTTGAATAGCTGAATCTATATGATCATTATATCATGAGTTTGAAATATCTATTTCTTATTTTGCCAAGCAAATTGTATACTATCCACCCTAAACAATTACTTCTGATCCCAATTTTTATGCTTACCCGGATAATTTTCATCATGTTTTCACTCAAATTCTGCCCCCTGACATAATGGTCATTAAAGTTATGTCTAGAATAAGAAATGCAGTTTGTGATTATGGAAAAGATTGCAACCAAATAGCCAACTCAGAGATTAATACCATGACTTTTAACTTATTATCACAGTGCTTATATGTACTTCTTTATGTGTGCAGATAGATACAAATATAATACATGTACTTCATGAAAGCAGAAACAGTGTTTATTAAAAGGTTAAAAGAAATGGTTAATAAAGTTAACAAATTGCAGCATAAGAAATTTAGTCTTATGAAGTGCAGGATATACTATATTAAGAATGAATTGCTAAATAAGACTCAGAAATTTCTACTAGGTTTTTATAAAAAGTAGGAAAATACTATTTTAATAAAGAGAACTAGATTTTAGGCTGTCTGAAAGTAAACGAGAGGTAATACAAAAATATCATATGGCCTCTCATAATATGTTTCAAATCTGAGTATCGTTGAAGTATGTATATGTGCTCATTGCACACATGAAATATATTAACTGATTTTTTCCTCACAAAATATGTCTGGGTGTCCATATTTTAGTGGACATCAATGTGTAAGGATAATAGTTTAGGCTTTGGATTAATGTAAACCTAAGGATTCTGTAATGTGTAGCTCTAATTATGATGGTTTCTGACTTCAAAAACAAGTTAGCAGCTTTCCCATGGTATCTTTTTGGCAACTGTTTCAAGACACTATAGGTGTCAGTCAGCATTATTTAGAGACACAGGAAGAAATCAAAAAATATCTGGAAATGAATGAAAATGAACACACAACAACCCAAAACCTATGGGACACAGTGAAAGCAGTACTGAGAGGGATGTTCATAGCGATACAGGCCTGTCTAAAGAAGAAAGAAAAATCTCAAATAAACAACCTAACCCTTATCTAAAAGAACCACAGGAACAACAAAAAACAAATCTCAGAGCGAATAGAAGGAAGGAAATAATCAAGATCAGGGCAGAATTAAATGACACAGAAACTAAAAGAACAATAAAAAAGATCAGTAAATCCAGAAGCTGGTTCTTTGAAAAGGTAAAAAAAAACTTGACATACCTTTAACCAGACTCATCAAGAAAAAAAGAGAAAAGACCCAAATAAATAAAATCAGAAACAAAAGAGGAGAAGTTATAACTGATACCACAGAAATACAAAGGGTTATAAGAAACAACTATATGCCAAGAAATTGGGTAACCTGGACGTAATGCTAAAAAATTTAAGATTCAGAACAGATAATGAGGAAATTAGTCACATTACAAGATGATTTTTGTTGTAGGCTTCAACTAGAAATAAGCTCTCTTATACATTTAAAATAGTATGTTTATAAATTTAAACAATCACCTTCAAATTTTCAGAAAAAAATTTCTTACTCAGAGCAAGATACTCCTGTATTTGGGTTAAAAATGCCATAATTGTTGGCAAGGTTATAATAAAAATGCTTCAAATTATTTACTATTTATCCATTACATCTGTCTAGGACTTTATAATGTACAAAGCACTTTCACAAATACTGTATGTTTTAAAAGAAAAGCATCAAAGAACAGGAACTAATACTAATTTTTTATGAATAATGGCACTTCATTTTTTAGACTTTTTAAAAAAGATTATTTATTTATTTAGTTTTAGAGAAAGGGAAGGAGAAAGAGAGGGAGAGAAATATTAATGTCTGGTTGCCTAGCACCACAAACCAGGCATGTGCCCTGATTGGGATCAAACCGGTGACCATTTGGTTCTCAGGCTGGCGCTCAATCCACTGAGCCACACCAGCCAGGGTGAACAATGGCACTTTTAAAATGGAAAAAGTGTGCTTATTATTTTACAATATAAAAATAACACTTTTTCAAAAAATTGCTGAGCTCCTTAAAAGGCAATATGGCAAAGCACAGGCTTTGGAGTCTGTAAGACCTCGGCTGGAATCCTAGTTTCATTTCCTTACTAGCTATGTGACCTTGCATAAGCTACTTAACCTATAGATGCTTCATTTTCCTTACCTGTGAATTAAAAAATCTGGCCCAACAGACTAAGATTAAGGGAAAAATTATATATCCCAGAGCAATATCTAATACATAGTAGAAGCTCAATCAATTATAATAATAGTAATAATAATAATGTTATTATTATAACATTATCTGCCCTTTCCCATTGGCCTTCATAACATTTCAATACAATTTATATGCAAAGGAAATGATAAGATATGAGACAATGACTGGTCCAATATCGTAGATCAAGTTAGAAAGGAAGGTAGATGTAAAAGTCCGTTTTAGAAGAAAATTAGTACAACTAGGGAAAATACAACTCATTAGGGAATCTCAGATTACCCCTACACAGGTTTAAATTTATGATGCTGAAACAGGGTAAAAGTTATATGGAGAACATTATAGACAATTTTTTTTTAGAAAGGGTAAAATGGAAGCACTTTTGTGGTGTGAACGATGAATGAAAGAAAATGGAATGGTATCTGTGACATAAGAAATAGTATCACATAAAATGGGGCAGGGTGTAGGGAACACGTGGCTGGAAAATTTTGATTTGTATAAGCAAATTAGCTCATTTAGAGTGATCATATGGATTTATAAGAACAAGGATAAAAGCTTGACCTATACAATTTTGCATAAAAAAAGTCTACTCCAGAGTAAAAGATCCTAATGAGTCTCCTCACAAACGTGTGCTGTCAGTTAAACAAGGAGCCTCATAGATGGAGAGCAGATGACAGCTAGAGGGGAGCGGGGAGGTTGGGGGGTGGAGGGATTGAGCAAAAAGGAAAAAGGACTCTTGGACATGGGCAACAGTGTGGTGATTGCTGTGGGGAGACAGTATAAGGAGACTAAATGGTAATGGAAAAAATACAAGCAAAATTAAATAAAAAACAGATAAGAATAAACCAGAAAAAACAGTTTCTTGCTTAACATAACCCATCACAATTATATTAACAACTGGAATTATATGTCCTATTTACATAAAATAACTACCATATTTGCATTAACAACATTCATTCATTTTTTGTTGTTTTCTTTACATTTAGATAGAGTGGAACATTTAGACAGAGAATTAACATTATTTGAAGGCCTATTTTATAGGTGTTTATATAAACTGTGTAATTTTTATTATGCCCATGTTACAGATAAGGAAGTCTAAGTGATAAGCCTAAAGTAATTGCTAGGGCATGGTGGAATTAGACACAAATCAAGATTTTTAAACAAGTAAATAAATGTTCTACCCTCACTCTCCTCATGCTTTTTCTAGATCAAATATATTGAGTTCCAGAAGAAAATTTAGAATGTATGCTAAGTGAAAGGCAGACTGGTAAAGAAATGCAGAGCTGAGTTAGCAACATGAAATAATACATGTACCCGATTAGTGGTAAGCACTGAAGAAACATTATTTGACCTGGCATTCCCCAATTCATCCTCCCTGCCCACCCCCAAGGCAGTTCATAATTTTTTAGTTTATAAATTATACTATAGTATTATAGAAAAATAATAATAGCAGCTTGCTTGAAAACATCCTAACAGCTGCATAAGACATACAATAAGCACTCAATAAATGTCTGACTTAAGTGATTTAAAAAATGATTCATTAAATATTGAAAATCATTTCATGACACAGAAAGCAAATCAACCAACATTCAAAAATAAAGTACACAGTTATAAAGATGAAAACACTAAGCTGTTGCTATATTATCCCCTGGCTATCTTTTATGATTCTCCTACACAAAGGATGTCCGAGCAAAAAGGGAACCATATTTTCTTATTGGAAGCATTTGTTGAGTCTACAGATTTAAAGGCTGTTTTGAACACTGGGTCTGTAGAGAGACGGGTGATTGTTCTCTGCCACAGTTCCAAAGTCCATCTTCTTTACCTCATCAATTTGCAACTTGGTAGGGATGAGGGTGAGGGAAGAGTTATATTGTACTCCCAGGAGCAGGGGGCTGTTTCCTGCCTGTCATTCTACCAACCTCCCAGAATAAATTGCTACTTAGAAAAAGGAAAGTCAAACATTTATGAAACATATTGCTATTTAGAAAAAAATAAGAATTGTTTTGCAAATAGTAGCACTATTAAAAGAGGGAAGAGAGACTATCATCAGTCATTTTACATTACATATAAGCAGTTTATTAAAGAATTAAATATTTATAGACTATAAAGCAAGGCAGGCGATGAGTTGCAAACAGCTTGCTGAGAAGTACATTATAAAACAATGAGTCTGTCAGTTATTGATAAAGAATGGAGAGTGCAAATACTTTAGAAAATCCCTAAGTTAGCTATGATTTTCCAAACTAGCAAAGTAGGACCAGCTCAAGCTCTTGTATATGCTAAAGGCCTTCAGTGCACAAAATGTATATTTACCCTCTGATTCTTCCACCACTATGTAACACAGGGGAAAGGTTTGCAAAGTGCACAGAACTCTTGGGCAAGGGCTTTAGTGGCTGCTCAGCTCCAAATTAATAGATGTTAGATCTAGATACCCACATACTTTACTTCATTTTCTTCAGACTTTTTTCTTGACAGATAAATAAGGCTATACATTTTTAAAGACAGATATTGCTCCCTTTCTTACAGAATTATATACATTAGAGATCAGATCTCCCAATCTAATCCCCTGAGTTTAGAGAGGAGGTAACTGAGACTTAAAGTGGTTAAGCAATTCATCCAAGTTCACACAACTAGTTAATAACAGAATCAGGACTAAACCATGGGCTTCCTGCCTTCTATATCAATATTCCTTCCGTAGCATCACCTCTTTTTCCTAATCTGTTTTTAAAATTAGAACTCAGAACTCTTTCTGTCCATAAACTCATCCCTCAATTAGAAATTGTGGACTCTTTCTTACATGAAATTATATTTCAGTCTCAGCTTGGAAAATGGTTTTGTGAAGAAAAAAGCTTTAAGTGGATAAAAGTTTAGTAAAATTATTCTCTGAGAAAAAAGGAGACTATAATCTGCCTATTCAAAGTCATCCTAAAGTTTGAGATAACAGGGTACTATTAATGAAACATTGGCTCTTTCTTGGATAAATTGATGATATAGCATCCTTTCATACACTAACTAGTTGGGAGAATGAATTACTTTTTGTCTTGTATGAGAATTACTTTTTGTTCTGTATGAGAACTAAAGGTGTTCATAATTTTAAATGCTAGAGGAAGTCATCTTTTCTTGACTATGTGAGAGTCATAAGTATTTCTATGTTCTGGATACACTAATTTGGAATTCTATCCCTTTCTATTCTCTGCCTTCAAATTTAAAGTCATTTGGTTTCTACATAATTGAATTTGAAGTTCTACTTGCAGTCTGCAAATTGGACAGCAGACACATTGTGAGTCAAATAAAATTATGGATCAGATCCTTTGTGCTGGTATGGAAGCTAAATCACTAAGTAGTTTGTTTTTTAAAATTGAACCACCAATGCCCCTGCTCATAACCCTACTACCACTTTTTAAAATAGTAATACCTGAATTTCTTTGAAATTATATCATATAGAGAAAATCCACTTGGAATACAATAGATGCTTTCTTCATAGAGCATTATTTAGTCTTCTTCATTAAAAAGAATAACAACTATTTTTAGTGTATAAATTCCCTCATCTCCCCAATTCCCATCAACACATAAAAAGTTACTTATACCTCAAAATTATATAGAGGGTAAAACTAACACTTAGTTGGTATTGTAATTGAACATACCTAAAAACAATGCTTGGTTAATGGTTGAGAATAAGTTTATATTTCATGTAGAAATAAAGATATCTATATATTAAAGCAAATCACTCCATAGAATAATGAATGTCATTGTTCTTTGAGAAGTTTCCCTCCCAAAGTTTTCTAAGATGGAAGGTATCAAGGAAATTCAACTTGCTTTGTGTATATTAAGTATAAATGAGTGTACACATAATTATAACATTATTTTAAATGTCATCTAGAAAACTTGTTCTAGTGATTAAAGAAAAAATGTAAAAATTCTAGGTTAACTTCTTTTAGAACTAAATTTACAGGTTAGGAGATAAAAAATTGTCAGAAACAAAGGTGAAAAAAACACTAACCAAGGTGATTCAACATTTAGTGACCAAAAAATGATCCATTATGTTAATGAGTGCTCTTCTTCTTAAGTGGTTACTAAATGTTATCTGAAGAGATTGGCTTAGTGTGGACCAGCAGCCAAAACTGTAATTAAAAATAAAATGCTGGCACCCCTGAAAAGGCATACTCATGGAATGAATCCACAAAGGCACTTCTTACCTGAAACTATGGGACACTCGCATTTAATATTATACGTGTAGTTCTGGAACCTTAATAATATATCAATAAGAAGTGAGGAGACAAAGTTAAAATAATTACAATGCTTTCATCCAGAAATCTGAGAATAATAAAAGTTTTAGACAGGATAAAACTGATTTACTAAATCCTATAATTAGGGTTATCTCTTGGAGCTTGGAAACAGTAAACCTAGAACACACACAATGAAATGAAATGAAATGAAACAGAGGATTATTTGAAATAGCAAAGTAAAGTTTCAGAAATTGTAACTTTAAGAAAATAACAGATTTAAAAACAATCTAAATAAATGGTATTAGATTTATAATATATTATTAAAGAAAAACTGGGATATTTTATTGTTCGATAACATAGAGAAAGTGCCACGGTGCACTCTTCAATCCTTTTGTTACAAGAAGTCGTAATCCAAGTGTATTTTCAGTATTGCAGCTCTATGTTGCCGTAAATGTTATTTGTAGTTTCCCTTAATTTTCAATGGGGAAAAAGTAAGTATAATTAAGCTCATTTAATCACTGCAAAGTTTAACAAGGCAAAAAAAAAATTTAATGGCTTTTAAAAAATCAAGGTCAAAGATTAGGAGGGCATTACTTTATGACTCATTCAGTAATAACCACAACGTTAAGTTCTCTATCAGTCATCTTATAAATAAAAAAAAAATCCATTGCAAAAAATAACTTATAACAGCTAAAATAACAGCTAAAAGCTGTTATAATTTGGTACTGCTGTGAAAAAATTTATTAGAAATCAGTTTCTGAATTTCCTCCTTTCCAAACCACAAGAGTAAGTAATATTCATTTGTGTGTCATGATATATAAACCTAACATGAGTAAAGGATTGGAAAGCAGCAATGTTATGGTCTTGAACCCAGGGTATAAAGAAAGACTCATGAAAGGAGATGTATCAATGAAGACAGTAAATTTGTTGGTTTGAGAACAATTAATTTCTTGTCTTAAGGGTTTTCAATTCAATCTGAGAAACATAAATTTACTTCTGTGAAAATAAAAAGTAAACTAAAACTATTCTTAAACTATTAAACTATTTTTAGTTTAAAAATAAACTAAAACTATTCTCAAAGCCAACTGTTAATAACTAGGTAAGTCAAATGTCCATAGACAACAGAAGACCACAGATATTTTTCTTTGTTTTCTACATTTTATCTTTCAGGGCAAGGCTGTACTTATTTGTTTGTCCCTAGGAAAAATTAAGTATCAGGATAAAGTTATTGTTTCTGAAATATGACCACTAATGTCAGATTTCTCTATATAAACTGAAATGGAAGGGGCTGTCTCATTCCCAATAGGGTCTCAGAGAAAGCAATAGCTTTAAGGGAGATAATTCCCATGTACACATGGTAAGAAGGGACAAGCTGTGTTTTATAGAGTTAATCCTCAGAGAACTATATGGATCCTCAGGCAATGTTTGCAAACAGTGAACAATAGGTTCCATGGAGTGAGTGTATCAGCCAAAATGGCTTGTGTGTAAACTGAGCACCAGCGTGGGATTAATAGCTTGTGAATAATGGTGTAATGAAATTTTGTATATGTATGTGTGACTACTTAATTGTACAGGCACCAAAATTTGTAAAATATTAAGAAAGAGAAATATTACCTGACACAAAGGATTTTAAATTCTCTTAATTATTGATAGATGAAGTATAATGAGGAAAGTATAATTTAAGGAATTTAATACTAATGACAACAAAAAATATAACTGTCATATAGATGATTATTATTGCTGCTATTCTTATCAAGAAGAAAATGATCACTTTATCCCCATTGCTATTATCAGGGTTTACCTGCATTATTGCAATAATCTTCTAACGGGTCTCCCAGTCTTGCCTTCCCACAGTGTATTTCTTTTTTTTAGCATAACAGCCATAGAAATTTTCTCATGTCATTTCTCTGCTTAATAAACTTCCTGTGAGGTTGTCACTCATCTCACTCATAGTGAAAAATACAGACTGTACAGGGCTCTATACAATCAGGCCCTCCATTACTTCAATGATTTCATGTACTACTCTCTCTCCCTTTCACACTCTACTCCCTCATGGTGGCCTCCTCAAACTTTTCAGGCACACTCATAGCCTTTGCACATACCATGGCCATTTTCTGGTAAATCTCTAGATATTATTATGGTTTACACTTCATATCCCTTCAATGACACCTTCTCAACAAAACCTTCCCGCTGTACCCTATTTTAAGTTGACGACACTGCCAATCTCAGTATTATTCCATATTCCTTGTTGCTTTCTTTTTCTCCAGAATACTTACCTAAAAGAAATATGATTTACTCATCGCATTTATCCCTCTTCTCTCCTTACTAAGATATCAACTACACAAGGTCAGGAATTTTGTCTATTTTGTTTACTGCTTGCTGAGTTCCTTGGTGTTTACATTGTACCTAGCATATAATATGCACTAGAAAAATGTTGGTTTAATCAGTGGAAGTCACTCTAGTGTAATGTTTAAGTCTTTGAAGTTAGATGGCCAAATCTCAGATTCTGGCTTAACCATAAACTGCCTTTATAAAACTTCAGTTTCTTTTCTACTAAAATAGGAAAAATTATAAAATTTACACCTGTGGATTTCGTGTGAGAGTTAAATTAGATGGTTTATCTAAAAGCTTTGAACAACTTTCTTGGATGACCAGTGGAGTTACCGATATCAGATTTGCCTTATGTTCATATTCTGCTTGGTTACCCCTCCATAAACTTTAGTCCAGGAAGTGCCTCTGGACAGAATGCTGGGGCAGCTGTGAGCAAACTGGACACAGTATATGAAACAACTGGTTTTAGACACTGGACGAAAGGCAACAGAGGGCTATGATTCCTGAAATAAGGAAATAAACAAGGCAAGCCCCCAGCTTTCTGGAGGCACTTTCCAGACCACAGCCTGGGGCAAGGCAGGGAACCAAGCAAAGCATGGCAGTTTCATGTAGCCGAGGAAACAGAAACAAAAGTTTAGGGAAGCTAAAGTGTCTGGAATTTATGCAGGATAACTAAGAGGTAGAGGATCCAATGAGAAAAAAATCCAAAAAGCTGCCCAGTGAATGGTACCTTAAAGCAAAGATACCTAAAATCTCAAACTTTTTGGTCTCAGAACCCCTTCAGTTGCTTAAAAATTAAGGGCGTCAAAGAGATTTTATTTATGTGATTTATATCTACCAATATTTGGTTTATTAGAAATTACAATGTAAATTTCTAAAATATTTGTAATTTAGTTTATCATTTAAATATAAAAGCCATATATAACATATTTTATGATATAATAGTTATAGTAGCAGCATTGTTTTACTTTTTTGTAATTATCTTTATTTTCTGGCTTAACAGAAGACTGCGATTTTCATATTTGCTTTTGAGTTCAATTTGTTGTAATAGCACATCATATAGCCTCTGAAAAACTCCACTGCACACTATTGAGTGAATGAGAGTAGAAAGGCAAATAACATACTAGGATAATTATAAAAATAGTTTTTAACTCATGGGTTCTGATATATTATAAGGTATTTTTAAACTTACAGACTCCTGAATGATATCAAAGATTCCCAGGGGACTCTGGCCTACACTTTTTTGTCCCTACAGTCTTTGGCCGAATACTAAGCTGCATAATATGTGTAGGGTGAAACTCCACAGTTCCAGGAAAAGAACTGCTAGGAAACTGGAACGTCAACAATGTTTGGAGCTCACACAAGATTGAAAAATGTACAAATTCTGACCAGCT
>PVKM010019008.1:0-24565 GCA_004027735.1 Carollia perspicillata | reverse complement strand
TCAAGGTGGGTGACTGAATCTGTCCCAGTGCAATTTTCCCCATATCAAGATATGTTCAGTATGCGAAAGTACTACTAATGTCAGTCACTGATGATTAAGTGTATTGAATGTTATGAGCTATTAAACATAGTTAGAGACAGTAATGCGCCACCTTGCAGAAGGCACAGATCATTAAGCATATGGATTTTAAATATTTCAGCTGTAGCCTTTTCCTGGGTTGGAAGGAGAGGGTATAAGGTAATTTTGCATTGTTGTAGCCAGAAAAATCATTAAGCCGCAATATGGCATACTTCACAAATGAGGTCTTCACAAAGACCAGTTAAATGTACAATAGCAAGAGTCATATCCCATAAAAAGGTGATTATTGCCCTGGGCTCAAATACAGTGGAATACCATAAACTTGGAAACAATAAACAGTAATATGCTAAGCATAAGAGAAAAATGGAGTACAGAAGATAAATATAGAACCCAATGTCACAATATTTTTATAAAATTAAGACAAATGTTGATGAACATGTAAATGTTATTGTTCAATGAAAGTGTTTCTGAAATAAGTATACTATATCAAATATATACTATTGTAAGAAATTGAAGCAGACTCTGTCATTCAAATCCTAAAATCTGACCATTGTGCCTTTTTTCACTTTCAAACCAGTAAGGAAAATCAGTTTTCTCCATAGACATAACTTAATTGAGCTGTAATTGTATAGCACTGTTTACCAGGTTCATGATACCAATTACTTGGAACATTTTTTCTTTGTTTCTAGTTTTTAGAATGTGTGGAAGAGTTTTCCATCCATAATCAACTCTTCTCATTATGAGGATTGTTCCTGTGTTTTCATTTAGCGAGAGACTACTTTAGAAAAAGTTGCCTTTCTATTTTACAGTCTAGCAATTTCAAGCATAGTTTATCTGCAGCCTATATGGTTCAGATTATGTAATGTGCCTTTATTTATGCTCCCCATGTGCTCTTCTTTGTATTTTTATGTCAGCTAATATGAAATCAGTGATGCAAGTATTTTTTAGTTGTACTAATGACAAATTCTAAATACCATAGTGACATGCAAATATATTTACACACAAACAGAGTCTCAAGACAGCCTAAAGGGAATAAATTAGCTTAAATTATATGGACTAATTTGGGGACAGTCAGTTGTGAGTTTGTGAAATCTTATCAAAAACAGAAGGTTACTAAAAAAATTAACTACAGTGGTAAATCACAGCAGATAAAACTCAGAGTCAACAGTCCCAGCTTCTGGTCTGGACTCTGCCCCTAGTTGGCTGCATGACCTTGAGCGAGCTAAGTAAGGCTCTTGATGCTTGTCTTTCTTTATTCCTCTAATGGGTAGCTTTAGCCATGTCCCTGGGAGATGGCAGAGACCAGCTACATACTGCCACCCTGCCAAGCTCCCTGGTAGATTGATAAAGGGCAAAAGATAGAAGAGAATGTCCCAGACAAATGCACTGCTCATTGTTAATTAGTCCCTTGGTCCCATACTGGGCAGGTCGGGAACAACAGTGAGATTTCAGCATCTCTCTCTACCCTCTTTACATCAAGTCCTAAATGAAAAGTGGGACTGATGGTTCTAGAACCCCTTTCCCATGGGCGATTCATTTTTCTCTAAGATACCCAAAGGAAAGAAATCCCACCTTATCACACCAGTGTCATGAAATTGGAGGGAATAATAGATAAACAAAAAAGAAAATCAGTGCATTTTAACCTTTACTTTCCTTCCACTGGAAATGTGAACCACTAGCTGCATCAACATCATGTACAAAATGTCAGGAAACAAAGGACAAGATTATTTTTTTTAATTTCTAATTAAATTTCCAAATAATATGCTCAATGTTTTTTCAACCTCCAGACATCATTTCTTCTAAGGAACATAACAATATAAAACAATACATCAATTGTTAAACTGAAGAAAAGTAGGATAAATGAACTAAATAAAGGTAGGATTTTGGACACTCTTTGGTCAGCTGGACCCATCCTTGGGCTGCATTACCAGCCACAGTCTCCATGCCTTTTGCAGGATGCTCTCAAGCAAAGGGGTCCAGTCTGTACTTCTTAGTGTTTATTTCATTTAAAGCATAAGAGGAAAATTTTAATAAAGTACTTGAAAAATTGCCCCTACACCTTTTCCGGTAAAGCTAAGTGCCCAGCTCCTTAGTAAACATATTACTTGCGACAAATTAATAAACTCATGTTGAGAGTATTAATTTAACCTCCCACGTAACTCTGTCTATAGAGAGAGAATATTTTGATCCTGCTGAAGTTAGTATTCCACTCTGCACAACAGCAGAATGATTAATAAACTAACACAGAATTTTAAAGCGATTATTGATACATGATATTTAATTCTTACATCACCTGCGTATTAAAAAGACAGAGAGATGGAACAGTGATTACCCTGGGGCACTACTGGGAGATGTCTGTGCCAAGTATGGGACCTAGTTTTGAACAATGAAGGGAAGTTGATCTTCACATCAAAAGATGATCTTCATATCAAAAGAAGTTTAAAGGAAAGATTGGAAAAGAAAATACTGATGTCTAAGAACCTGTAGGTATGAAGAATTTGAGACACAGGGACCGAAGCATTATGAAGCACTACCTGGTTTACTATGCAAATTTTTAAGCCATCTTCAGATAGTGTTTATGAAATAAGAAGTAAGCCATCCAGGCACATCGGACAGGAGACAATGGCAGCCCAGGCTGATTCGGTCAGAGCCCACGCAGAGGTCACCACGTGGTTACCTAGGTCCAAAGCTGTGACTAAGATGGAAAAAGAGGCCAGTGCGAATCTACCACACACCCTTTCCAGGATGCCCTACAGAAACAATGAACAGTCCACTATATTTAATTCTCAAGACAGACTGTAGGTTCAATCATTTTTAATAGATCCATTTGTTATCTTCACACAATTCCAAGTTAAAGAATCTTTATAGGTATAAATGCACAGACATGCAAAAGCTTGTCTCATAAACCCCCACCAAGTGTGCCGTATTTAAATACTCCAGTCAAGCCTTTGGCAGGAAGAGCTGGCAAAGCCAGTAAAGGGTACCATTTACAGAATTCAGGCTTAAGGGTTTTTTTTTTTTTGCTTCCTGGGCTGCTACACATTTTAATTAGATTTGAGAATCCCAAAACCTACTAATTTTCAATAATCAACAGATGCAGATTGAGATCATTCCCCAAAATGGCAGCATTGCAAAAAGCTATTGGTCCTACTCTGTGGATCTCAATGTAATTAACGTGACCTCTCATTTCTAGTTGCCTTTAGCTCATCCCCTTCTTTCCCAGAGGCTCAGAATAGGTGACTACATTATCTCAAGAGCCCTTTCCAATTTTGGAAACTAATGCAAAATACAGTAACAGTTATTATTCATAAAATGCCTACTATGTACCAGGCATAATGATAAGCACTTTACATATATTATCTTACAATAAGATAGATAACATCTCCATTTCAATGAAAAAGAAATTATGGCTTAGCTTAAAAACACTTATCAATTTGCCAAAGTCAGCTTTAGCCCTAGGATTTGAATCTAAGGCTGCTGGACTGAAAGTCTGTGATCTTATGAACCTTGATGTTCCAAACCAAGGGTCTACTGAAAAAAAATCTAAAACACAATATAGTGATGATGATAATGATGACAATAGCAGTGATTATAGCTAATCCTGACATAATGCTTATTTAGTGACAGAAACTGTTCTAAGCACTGCATTTACTCATTTAACCCTTATGAAAATTCAGTGAGCTAGGTACTATTCCCATTTCATAGATAAGAAAACTAGGTCAAATAAAGATTAATTAATTTGTCAAAGACTAAAATAACTAGGTAATAGAATGAGGATTTTAAGCTAAAAAGTCTAACTACAGATTTTGGGATTTAACCAATTCTCAGATAATGTGCATGGATGGCTACATGTCAAGCAAAAGAAAACAAAAAACATGGTAAAAAAAATAGGGTTATAACAACAATAATACAGTTAAAACACCGATGCCAAAAGTCCATGTCTTCACTTATGTTGTGGCAGTGTTGTAAAACTGATCTTTAAAATAAAATTTGGACACTAAAATCATGCCCTCATGTACTGTAATTTTAAAGAAGTAGGACACTATTTAAACAGAAAATCATGAGGGGTAAATAAAGTGGGAAAGATATAGAAAGGGAAGAGAGCCCGTGCCTCTCACTGTGAAATCAGACACTAAGCGCTACGCACATCGAGATTCCCAGATGTCTGACCAACAGTACTGCGGCTACCACGTGATCAACCCTGACTCCTTTTTTTCCTAATTTAGGGACAACTTCAGAAACTTCTTTAACCTTTAAGTAGCCAACCATCCAAAAATAAGCAAAAACATGGCTTATTTTAGATGGTGAAGTTTAGCATTGCGATGCCTCCTCCAGACACAGTTTCTTCATTAGGATCGTAGATACATTGAACGGGCTGCTGACTGAACATAACAAGGATACGTCTTGTTTTTTCTAGGGATTCATCAAAAACAATAGCAACAACCTCACAGACAGGCAACAGTATGGTGATTACTAGACGGAAATGGGGTTGGGAGAGGTAACAGAGGGTAAGGGGGTGATAAATGGTGATGGAAGGAGGCATGACATGGTGGTAAACACAATACGATATACAGATGACAGATTATAGAATTGTATGCCTTAATTCTATATAATTTTTTAAAAGATTTTATTTATTTTTAGAGAGAGGAGTTGGGAAGGAGATAGAGAGGGATAGAGACATCAATGTGTGGTTGCTTCTCATGTGATCCCCCACTGGGGACCTGGCTTGCAACCTAGGCATGTGCCCTGGACTGGAACCTATATAGTTTTATTAATCAATGTAACCCAACTAAATTCAATTAAAAGTTAAAAGACCTGGAGCTTTTGGGGAAATAAATAAATAAAAGCACAGCTGATAGTAGAATAAGAAATCAATAATCATCTATAAAGATTAATCTGCTTTGAACCTATTATGCACATGTATGCCCAATAATTATAAACCAAAACAAGCAACAAAAATTAACTGACACTTCATCACATGACATATTTAATCCTTTGAATTCCCACCTTCTTAAAAAGTACACATTTGGCATTTCCCACTGTTAATTTAATATTATCTATTAGCTGCCTTCAATTAGAACTTGTAACTCCTCTGAGTCTTAGGCTTATTAACCTTTACATATGGCAACTAAAATTAAAAGTGAAAATGTTAATAGTATTAATACTCTTCTAGCAAAATATTAAGTAATAAATTATCCCTAGGACAAGCTCTTAAAATAAGTTGCTTTGTCTCTGAAAGCATACCAGTGAAGAATCTGGGCTCAGAGTTCTTGAGCTTAAGGTCCAGTTCAGACATATCGTTTGCCTTGTGTTACCTTGAGTGAATTATTTAACGTTCCTAAGATCATCATTAAAATGAGTAAAATCACAAGCCATGTCAAAAATCGTGTGAAAAAATTAAATGAGAGGATGTTAGAGACTGAATAGCAAAAGATAATATTTCCAAGACACATTTAAATGCATGTAAAACACAGCAAACATCCTTATTAATGGGCAATACCTGAGCAAAAGAAAAAAATTGCAGCCTTGAAATCAAATGGTAAATTGATTCTGGAGCATTGACAATCTTAGTTATTTTCAATCTCAATAGTTAAGAGACTGGTTTTAATGAGCACACATGGGAAAGAAGAATATCTTGACCCTCACAAGGAGTGGAACTCTAATGTTGTCCACACAAAATAAAATTTAGATTCTTCGAGTGCTGTATCATTGAAAATAATAACTAGAAAAGAATGTGCCCCTTGGCAAACAGAAATGGAAAAAACAAACAAACAAACAGAAGTTGCTATACCAGTTTTAAAAAATCAGGTGGTTTCATTTATAATGAATAACGATATTATATAACCAGAGTGCTATCCTCATGTATTCATGGGAAACTCATTTATATTACCAGAATATACTGGAAAATTAGATCAAAGAAATTATTTTAAATATAGTTTCAGAATAATGGTGCCTGAGGGTCCCTGTCTGAAGTGAAATCAAATGTCTTCTGGAAGGAAGCATAGGACTCTCTCAAATAAGACTTCATAAAAAATGAGTATAGCCCTGGCTGGTGTAGCTCAGAGGATTAACTGTGGGCCTGCAAACCAAAGGATCACGGTTCGATTCCCAGTCAGGGCACATGCCTGGGTTGCAGGCCAGTTCCCAGCAGAGGACACATGAGAGGCAACCATACATTGGTATTTCTCTCCCTTTCTCCTTCCCTTACCCTCTAAAGATAAATAAATAAAATTTAAAAAAATGAGTATACATTTCAAATATAGAACAGATGTGCTGAGTGGCAGAATAATGATCTTAAAGAACTTAGTAATTAAATTAAAGAAATTAATAATTAAAGAACTTCAGATAATGGAACTATAATATATAAAATATACAATAAATATTTTAAAATATTTATAGAAAATAAAAAATTGAAAACACGAGTTAAGAAAATGATGCTCTGAGCCAATCAATTTTTCTTTAAATAACAAAATTAAATCTCAAAGGAAAGACTAAATAATAGATTAGATACAACTAATAAGAAAACCAGTAAAGTGGAAAACAGCTGAAATTACCAAAACAAAACACAATAAAAGACTATATAATCAAAGAAATTACACATAAGCAAAATACATGTATAGATAAGTTTTCTAATATAAGTGTAATCAGAGTTGAAAAGAAGAGGGCAAAGAGAATGAAAAAGCCAGTTCTTGTGAGGTCATGACTGAGAACATTCCAGATTTCAATAAATGCATGAATCCTCTGATTTAGGAAGCCCAAGATACACCATCCAAGATAAATAAAGGGAAGTCCATATCTAATCACTTCACAGTAAAACCGAAGACAATGAAAGTCAAACAGAAGATCTTAGTGTAGCTAGAAAGAAAGAACAACTAGAGCAAATTATATTGACAGCATCCTTCTCAATGGTAAAATGAAAGCATAATATCTTCAACATGCTAAAAAACAGGCAAACTATAAATATACACCTAGCTAAAATATTTAACTAAGAGTAAAATGAAGAGTTTCAAAAAAATATGAGACAGCTTAATGCCAAGCACCTCTACTAAAGGAACCATGAAAATGTATATATCATGAAGCAAGACAGATTCAGAGGAGAGTGAATTTAAAAGATTAATGAAATAATATGCATAAATAACTTTGCCCAGTTTGTGGCTAGCCCATAGTAAACAATACAATATGGTACCAAGTAATAATACCAATAGTGGTGGCAACACAGCAGAAGTAGCAGTCACTTGTAATAGTATATTTTCTAGAAAGATGTCTAATGATGGTTTCATAGCTTGTAGTCTCTAACTTTCACATTACACCTAATATCAGCAGTGGGAATCTATCCTGCCAACACACATGTGACTTCAACATCTAAACTTGTCTTCATCTGAAATTTAGATTCTAAATGGAATTCATGTCAAAATACTACCAATTTGATCTCATCAGTATTTTAAATAATTACACAGTCCCCACAATTTCCAAAGCCATTATCCTAACCAACTCTTAGCATAATACCCAAAATTTTACATGAGTACCCAGACAGTCCCCAGTTTCTATGCTTATACTCCTTCTATCCATCCAATGCTCAGCAGCAAAAATTGTCACTAGTCATATCATGAAAAGCCTATTATTATCATTAATCAGAGTACATTCTTAAATTAAATCAAGAACTCTAATATATAGTCTTAAAAATTCTACCAATTATCCTTCCCCTTATCCAATATTCAGACATAGCCTCTTAGTGCTTTGGTATATACTACACTTTGGCGTGGAAAGCCTTCCAGCTTTTACTGAAGCATGACACTCTGCTTTCTGCCTTCACTCACCTGATCTGCTTTCTCTATCCATCACCTGTCTGCAGTCTTTTTCCCATGGTCAATATAAGCTCCGCTTGTCTAACTACTTTGCATGCCCTTGGCTGTGGAAGCTAGGTTACATAATTTTTGTTATTCTAAAGCATACTCTGTCTTTTAAATCCTCGATTAAATATTAAACTGAGCTCAATAAGTTTAATTTTTAAACTGACTACATTTTATTCATTTCTAATCTTTAAAAATATTAGTCTAATAAATATAGCATAACCCTATTAAATGAAATCTTATTTTTTTCACTATTTTGGATAAGAAGGAAAGAACCAATCAGTATAGGGGACTTGATCAAGTAATATCATAATATATATTTAAAATTGGCCCTAATCACAAACATCTTAGAATAAATCCTGCATAACATTATTCTTTTTTTAAGTTTGGCAATTTTTTAAAAATAAAATCAACTTCCTTTGGAAATTACAAAGGTCTGAACAATAAAGCATAAATCTTTTAGAAGAGCAGGGTTATTTCCCCACAGACTAAACCTGTATTTTCAAACATTGATTTTTTAAAAACACCTTTTCCTACTTTCTAACCATAAATCATGAAGGGAGACTATACTGGGGACTAGGGAGTAAGAAGATAATGAATGGGCTAAGAAAGAAAAATGTTGATCCCTGACATCCTCCCCACATACAACCAAAAAAAGAAAATCACACAACACATCTTCCCATCTATACCCCTCTGCCATCATGCTCAGCATTGGTGAATGGTATGTTATGGATTGAACTGTGCCCTCCTCCCAAAAGATACATCAAAGTCCTAACCTCCAGTCCCTGTGATTGTGGTCTTATTTGCAAAGAGAGACTCTGTATAAATGGAATCAAGTTAGGATGAGGTCATATTGAATTAGGGTGTGCCCTGATCCAATACGACTGGTGTTCTTATGACAAGAGAAGAGACCAGATAACAGACACTCAAGGGGAGAACACCAAATAGGGACAGTGGCAGAGACCAAACTACTAAAGCTGAAAGTCAAGGGACACCAAAGATTGCCAGCAAACCACCAGAAGCTAGGAAAGGGCACGGAAGGATTATCCCCTCCAGATCTCAGAGGGACCATGGCCTTGCCAACACCTTGATGTTGGATGCCTAGCCTCCAGAACTATGAGATAATACATTTCTGTTATTTGAAGCAATCCAGTTTGTGGTAACTGACCTTATTACGGAAGCCCTAGGAAATTGATAGTAAAGGAGATAGGTGTAATCCCTTTGTGAGAAATATCGAATTTTTAAAAGATTTTTAATATATCCTGTAATCTCAGCTTTGGTTGTTAGATCAGCCTCCAAGATGGTCCACAAGAGTTGGGGCAGAAGCCATTCAAATTCACTCTCACAGTAAAGTGTAGTCATCCAGGTACCAGCCTTCCAGAATCTCAAGTTTTTCTCATGACTACTGACCCAAAAGTAGGCAGGGTTCCAATGTAACCAATTTAAGGAGTGAAAAGCAGCCTCCCTGAGTGCTGAGGAAAAGAGACATATTGTCAAGAGGATCTGATGCTCCGAAGATTAAATCCAACGGGCTCTGAATGGCTGGCACGCTGTGATTGACAGGAGTTGTCTGTGAAAAGCCTTCCCCTCCATGCAGGGCTGCGAAGTGAGCCAGAAGTGGCAGGAAGCAGAATAAACAAGAAATGGGAAAATTGGAGACCTGTAGTGGCTGCAGTTAGAAATAATATTAGAAATGATGCTGGGGCAGTGAGTGAGCAGTGGAGTCAACACGGGGAGTCAAAGTTGGAGGCAGTTCTGTAGCACGGAACGCTCAGGCATGTATCCTTAGGTCTCACCTCTAACAACCTCACTCTCCTTGAGACACGCAGAAGACATGGGTCAGCTTGGCAGCATGTATCAGCAAATACACAGGTCATATTGCCTGAAAGCTAGTAAAATAGGCTCCCACAGGAGCAAGCCACGCTAAGGGGATATGAACCACGCAGTAACTCACTGCACTCAGTAACTATGGTAGTCGCTCCAAAGAAGACTTAAAAATGACTGAAATGTTTGGTAATTTCCATGCCCTTCTTGGTGGATTGATTCTATCCACAATTTTCACTGCTATTCCAAATATAAAGTTGCATTGGTAATATGATTGAAAGATGAAAAACAGATCCGTCGATGAATTCAGTAATACTTATAAACACAGTGTGCTAGAGCCCTCGAAGAGCAACCGCTGACCTTATTCCCTGACTCTGGCCCACCACGGCATGGTCAGTCGCCAGGTTAGTGACATGCATCAAAACAAACAAACAAACACATAAAGATGGAATTTTTACTTTTATTTTTGTCCAAAATTCCAACAAATGTCAAACAGTAAAAAGGTCTTTATAAACAGATCATGGCCTGGTGTAATATTTATAACTTATCTTTAATATTCTAAAAATTATGCCAGTGGTATTTGTTGAATTATACTCATACTGAGCATCCATTATATGCCAGGTACTATGCTAGCCAATAATGATAGTGCCAATAATGCTTAATGTACACATCTATCTCCAAAATCCCTAAAGCCTAATAAATAGTTATATGTAATCAAAGTTTTCCCTAAGGCTGGCTACTGGGAAAACTAAAATGACAAATAATCATGAAAAAAATGTTAAGTCAAGGCAGGTAATTATACATGTGACCAAGTGATGATTTTATAAATATAAGAAATAGAACGTAGAAAGAGGGGTGTTTTTAGTATTTCAGTCATTGTCTAGAAAATACACAGTATGTATTGTACTTGCTGCACACCTATGTGAAAAAATAAAAAAGGACAATAATCTAAAATCTAATTCATGTCAGTTATTGTCCCAGGAAAACAAATTCCAAGGCAACGACCAGCACTATATTTGATTAGGTATTCATCAGAAATGCAACCAAGATCCAAGTACAGCATGAGGGTTCATGTTTATGATGAGGTCCCTGAGGCAGTAAAAAAACGTTTACAGATAATCATTATAAAGTTTTATCATTATAGTCATTTAAAATGAAACAAAAGAAACCTAAACTATAAATTCCTAAGAATAAAACTAACTTAAAGGGTAAAAACTTCAAGGAGGAAACTATAAAAGTATTGAAATACATAAAACAAAACATGAGGGGGCATTTGGAACTGCGAGGCATTAGTGTGTATGCTGTTTGCCATAACAACGGGCAGCAAAGTCTGCCCTGCCCATTGAGGGCTTCTAATTTTTAAAAGGCAAACAGGGCATCAACTGCCCAGTGAAAAAGGGTGAGTCCTGAGCTGAAGCTTACTGCAGAGCAGATACAGGGTATCCAGCTAGCTTTTGATTTCTTCCATACTGATGCAATTCAGACTATCGATGTGAAGGAACTTCAGGAGGCAAAGACAGACCTGGGCTTTGAACCCAAGAAAGAAGAGATTAAGAAAATGGTAAGTGAAATTGATAAGGCAGGGACAGGAAAAATGAACTTCAATGACTTTTTTACTGCAATAACATAGAAAAGGTTTGAGAAAGATACCAAAGGAGAAATCCTGAAAGCTTTCAAGCTCTTTGATGATAATAAAACTGGGGCAGTACCGTTCAACAATGTAGAACCCACGGCCTAGGAGGAGTTGGGCCAGAACGTCACTGATGAGAGCTGCAGGAAATGACTAATGAAGCTGATGGAGATGGAGACGGAGAAGTTAATGAGCAACAGTTCCTACGTATCATGGAAAAGATCAGCCTTTATTAAGATTATTCTCTTCTTTTCTAGTGCAAGCACACATAACTAGATTTAGTGCCTGCCACTGTGTGAAACCTGGTTTTTGAGAACACGAACTTTTTCCCCACTGACTTTCCTGTGTAACTTTAGTAACCACTGCAAATCTGTTTTACACTTTTGCAAGTGCTCTTTGACAGTAAAGTTCTTTGGCAGGTGACCTGCTGCTTAGTTTAATTTCCCAAAGCAAACCAGAGCACATTGGCGTGAAGGTTCTGAAAGCTCCCTCCCACCTGCCGTTCTGCCTTGTAGCCCTTCTCTCGTCCCATGTTCCCACATTTGTGCCACCACAGCCGTCGATATCTCTTGGATGGCTCTGATTTTCACTGACACTTCAGTGCTTGCTCTTTTAAAAAAATCCAATGAACTTTCTCACTTGCATTTGGTTGTGTTTTGTTATTTGTTTGGTCTTTAAAATAAAACCTTTCTTACTTTGGAAAAAAAAAATGATATGATGGAAAAATATACCCCAATAATAATTATGACTCAATATTTAAATATGGAAAATTTTTGCAAATTGATCTATAAATTTAACGCAACCATGATCAAAATCTCAACAAAATTCTGATATAAATTAATAAGACTATATGTAAAATCAGATTGAGGAACAAAGGGCCAATAAAGCATAACCAAGATAATTCTGAAGAACAACAAAAAAGGATGAGGTCTTGCCCTGTCAGACATCAATATTCACTAGTGAACTATAGTAATTAAGTCCAAGTGGTGTGTACGCAGAGACTGACCAGTAGGATAGAGCGAAATGTCTTACAATTGTGATATATGACAAATAGAAGAGAAACAAACTGTTCCACTGGTACTAAATACTGGCTATAAATAGGAACAATAATAAAAGTAGATCAAATAAAAATCAAAGAGTAAAAAATATAAAAGCAAAACTTTTAAACATTCAGAAAAAATGTTTAGAAATATATATTTATGATATCGGAATAGGAAATGATTTCTTAAAAAGGAATCAAAACACTCAACAAATAAAAGGTCAATAAAATAAAGTAAATTATAATTTTAAAAATCTTTACATAAGAAACAGACATGAACAAGTTTGAAAATATTAGTAACTGACGAGGAGTACATATTTGCAAAAAATATATAAAATGCAAAATTTGAATATTCAAAACATAAGTATATTATTGTAGATGAAGAGGCACAAACAAGCCAATGGAAAAGTAATCAAAGAAAATGAAAGACGGCAGGCCCAAATGGCTGATAAATACGTGAAAAGCCTGATAAAAGAAGTAGAATTTAAATTAACAGTAAGATACCATTTTGTACCCATTTGGTTGGGGGGGGATACTAAACACCCTGATGAAATTTAGCAAGGATGTTGAAAACAGGAAATCCTATAAGCTACTGGGAGGAGTATAAATTGCCACACTACTTTAGAGATTATTTTCACACTCTTTAGTAAAGGTGAATAGTAGGTGCCCTAGGACTCAGCAATTCTACTTTTAGTCAGCCTATAAGAGGGGGGAAAAGATCGAAGAACAAATCAGTCAGTTACTGTCCCAGGAAAGCAAGTTCCAGAACAGCCCTTAGAACTTACACCTATGTACTGGCTATGTTATTTAACAATTATACTTCCAGGCTTATTCCCACAAAATAATCTTGTACTTGTTCTAAGAAGCACAGAAAGATTTGGTTACTGCAGTTCTGTGTATTATCAGCTGATACTGGAAATGCCCCAAATGCCCAACAATAGTAAAATAGCAATTATGTGTCTCCAATGGAATAATTTAATGAAGTACAGAAAATAAACTATGTTCCTTTAGTTAGTTAGAAAAATGTAATTTGGCAAGTGATAGTTCCAGGATAGTACTACTAATGTAAATAAATAGTAAAGAAATTTCAAGTAATAATATATATTATTTGTGAATGGATACATAGATTCACAGCAAGACTGCTCTACAGCAGGGGTTAAGAAAGAGAAAGAAATCTCTTCCAGGAACATGTTTGTATTGTTTCACGGGTTCATAACTGGCACTAAGAGGATGATGATATAGCATGCATAAATGTGAGCACACTGGCTTTTCTGGGTGACATGCAAAGAAAAGCAAGAAATCAATACTTAGAAAATGGAAAGATTTTCCCCACCAGCCCTCAGGGATAGTTTCAATCCCTTCTTAGTCTGAAGACTGTACAGTCAGGGAGAGGTAAGGATTACTGGATGAGTCCTTAACTGACAACTTTCATTAAAATTCACTGTCAGAAAAGGGAGAAGAGTGTCGAGATCACTGCTTTTGATCTGGCAAAGAGTCTGACAACTGTAGCATTCCTGTGTAGTTCAGGGAAAGTGAAGTGAAAAGGTACTGCGCTCCAAGGCCAGTTCCCGGAGGAGACGGAGGGCAGGAGTGGAGCCGGGGGCAGTGACATTGGAAGACAGGCTCTTTCTGCTCACTATTTGGCCTAGGACCTGCGTATCTTTTTAACGTAACTCTATTTTCAGTCACAGCCTTAAGAACTCTCTTGACATCCATGGAATTGGGTTCTACATATCAAGCTTTTGAGTTAATTCTCAAAATCTGATTCCACAAGAAAGTCCACTTCTTGTTTGTGTTTAGTGAGCTTCCAAATTTATACATACGTTAAAATGTTTACAAATTCACCTTTCTTAAGGGCTTAATGTTGGCTAACATTTAAATTAGTATTTCCTGGGACCAAAACAAGCAAAAAGGGATGACTATAATCAGAGGCCACAGAAGACAAAATAAGATTTAAAACTTATAAGAATCGTATAAACACAATGGTTGATGGAGAAATGGCTGGATAGACTATTGACACTGGTAATCTGTTACTGGCAATGTTGAAGAACCACCTGGAGGGCCTTGTGCGGGCAAGTAAGAAGCCTTCGCCAAATGCTTATTCCATTTAATATTCATTGAACTCAGGAGCGCATGTGCTGTGAATGAATGCTGAAATGAAATCACCGACAGGCTCGCTTTGGTTCAGATGCATATGAAAACAAAGCGTCAATGCTCAGTCTCTCCCAGGGTCTATTCCAGCAAAACAAAGAGAGATACCACCAATGCCTGAACTATCTATATGAGGATAATGGCCAGAAACCACACACCAGAAAACTGCCAAGTTCATGAAAGGAAAAGAAAGACAAAAACCAACGTCCATGCAAATCAAGCGATATTTACAAGAGAAAGCCTATTTGTAATTTGGCTGCCACAAAATAAGCTCCCTAGCTGAAGTTAAGGGAAAAGCATAGTGACAAATTGTTAATGTGACATATCTGCCATGCAGTGAAGAGCACAGGGTTAGTAAATGCTTTATAAAAATGAGGGAGGCCTGAATCCAAGTCAGAACATTCACCACAGGGGAGTAATCAAGTATTGTTTCAGATAATAGCTATGGAACACTTTCAAGTTCCTCTAGGTAGTGTGGGAGTGTTTCCTTTCACACTCTGTTGAATATCGAATGTGGCCATAGGCAAAAGCAGGCCATCCATTTCAGAAATGTGCCAAGAGTGATGAATGAGGTTGAGTTTGGGGTGCATCACAGAACTAGCAAGCACAGTACACAACTGAGAAGCCCGATTAGAGAAATGACGACGGGCACTTTACTGTAGAGCTGAAACCTGAAAAATGCCAAGTGCTTTTAGAAATTAGTAAATGATACAATATGCCTTAGAAGATCATTGGAGAAAACAGGGAACGTCAAGAATCAAAAAGAAAACCAAATCAAACAAAGTGCAGAAATTTTAAATCATTTGCATGAAATTACTGGAATATTTGTAATAAATTAGAGGTCACAATAAGTAGCAGATGACAAGAAATACTGGAATGCAAACTTTCATTTTTTAATTGAAGGGAGAAGACTAAAATTGCACTAGTAATATTTTCTTAATTTTTTCAAACATGTGTACTCTTAGTGAATAAACACTGAGAACAAAAGAATCCAACTAGTACAGTCATAGGAGGAACTAGAAATGAGGTATGAGGGAAGAGCCAAATTACCAATTACCTCACATCAACCTTCATAAAGAAAAAGCTAGAATGCTACTGAAATGAGTTATCATATGTCCACTATGATTTTAGGGTCAAATTGTATTAAGACAAAAATGTAGAACAAATTTCATGGTTCTTAAACTATGTAAAACAACACAAACAGAAAAATAATTTGTTTATCTAAAAAAAAAAGAAAAGGTTTAAAAAACAATTCTGGACTGTTAATATTAAGGAGTGGAATGACAAAAGGTGTTAAAATATTATAAATATGATTACTGTAAAGGTTTAAAGGGGAAAATGAAAAAAATCAGAAGTAACTATGATGTTCTTCACGGAGAAAAAAATAAACATTTTCCTTATTTTTCTTATTCCTAAATTTATTCAGTACTTTTAGTCTAAGTATTAGACCAAACATTTAATAGATCTTATAAAGATCTACTTTACTTGAGAAACTTATAATTCATTTATAAGAAGAAACCAGATTTTTTTTTCTGAAAATGATTAAGCACAGCCTAGTAATTTAGCCTGTTAGGTTCATATTGACCAAAAAGACAGAGTGATTTATGGTTTTCAGAATGATGTGTTTAAAAGAAAAAAAGAGGGGTGGGGATGAGGAGTGGCAATACGTCACCTTTGTAATTAAAAGCACTCAAACACAAGCCACTTCCCATAGTGCCTTTTTCAATTATCTTGAAATAATAATTGTTATATTTCATAACATACACATTTTACATTATAGTAAGCTTGGTATTCTGGCAGAGCAGAATAATAAAATAATGCCTTTGGAGACTCACAGGGTAACTTTCTGGGAAGTGTCAGAACACAGTAATAGGAATGGGCATCAGATCAAAACTGGGCAGGTGGAATTTAATTTGTGGCCTCCATAAACACAGAGCCATCCTTTTTACAGCCGGCATTTGTCATTTTGAATGGAAGCCTGGAGCTCTTGTTTTCTGCTTCCTGCTTCTAGACCAGCTTGTCAGGCACCTCAGGGGAGGAGCCATAATGCTTTCATTATCTTCCTGGGGTGGATCACAAGGTCAAGTGCAGGTGAACATTAAATAAATGTTCTAGGATGATGAGAGCCAAGATCATGCTTGGACAACAGTGTGAAGTAGAAAAAAAGTTTCCCTTGGGAGTCCCAGGATTCTTGTTTGGGTTTTGATTTTTGTAATTTTTATTTCTTTATTTCTTGCCCACACCACTCCCCCTTTTAGGCGTCCACTGGCCCACAACTCATTACCACCTACCTACTCATTCACCCACTCCCCTGCATAGCCGATGCTGCTGGGCACCGGCCCATATCCCCCAGAACCTCCCTTTGCCTTGCGCACCGCCTTCCAAGTCGTGGCAGGACTCTGCCCGGGGCTTTCTCTGGACTTCAGAGTAGAAGTAGCAGAGAGATAATTCACCTCTACATGCACTACCAGTCCATAACCAATGACAGACAAGAGTTGATATTTCTTGCATAAATATTCCGTTTCCTTTAGACGTTTCAGAAGGATTACTCTGAGATGAGTGAGTTTTACACTGCGTTTCAGAGGTTCAGTGATACAGCAGAAGCTGTTGCTGGCTGGATGCCCATGTCTGTCTCTGTCTTCAGTTCCCTGTCAATGTTTTCTGGGATCATCTCCAAAATTAATTACTTGTACTGGAATCCTTCCTCAATTCAGCTGCTGGGGCAACAAAACAGACATACTCCAATCAATCTAGTATCATTAAATAATAGAATAAGGTCACATACACCTCAGTATATATTTAGACTAGCACATTTTGCCTGAATAATTTGAGATGTCTTAAGATACCCTTAAGACATCTATGAAAGGGAATTGCAATTGTTAAAAAGACATAACTAAGCAAGTGAATAGGAGGCATTTTACAGGAGTAAGATTATTTACATAAGGAATAAGCAGTTTCCCACTGTTTCTCCCTGCAGAGCCATCTCTGATCACCAAAAGTAAGATTCAATGACTTGAAGTAAGTATAGCATGTTCTTTTGAAGTGGTCAGACTGCAACGGTCTTCATCCTCAAGCAGAATGTGGCGTCTCTCAAAGAACTTGCAGGGGTGGGAGGGAGAGGGTCCTAAATGTTTCACTGAAGCACATCAGTAAGTCCAGCAAGTAAAGAGGCAACTCAGGTTGAAGCTTTTGGATAGTTTCAGTCAATCTAAACAACATTTTCAGTTTGGGCAATCCAGACAACGACCCCAGTTCAGGCCAGTGGTTTCTCAATCTTAAGTGTGTATCAGAATCACCTGGAAGGCTTTTGCAAACACAGAATTTCCAATTTGTTTGATCTGTTGTGGGAAAGAGAATCTGCATTTCTAACAAGTTTTCAGGTGATGCAGATGCTGTCTGTTGAGAAATTGTGCATTGAAAACCTTAACTGTTGTCAATTTTTATGTTTTCCTTTTAAATATTGTGTCTTTAAACTCAACAGACTCTTCTGCACTACCTTCAGTAAACACAGCCAAGAGCAGACACCTTTTCTGCTAGGATTTTCCTTCCTTTTGATTTACTGGCTGCCTGAAAGGCAGTGCATTACTTCACAAGTGATCCTTAGCATAGTTTTTTCCGTATTCTTTCTTGCTGGCTAAAGTCACCTTCTCCTTTAAGCCATCACTCTATATAGTAAAAGTAAATTCTCCACAATCAGTCACCAACAAAGGTAATTTCCTCCCAGGCAGTGAATATGACAGATATGATCCCTGCACTAAGTTGTATTTGCACTTTTTGTATGCACTAGTTTATAAATGAGCATAAATAAAATGCCATAGTAATCATAATGGTTATATCTCAAAAATGTTGCATCTTAGCATTAGTTGGCAAAGACAGCATTCAGCAGTATGTTGAAAGTGTTGTTTTTTCTATAGAAATAAGATACCAAAAATAAAGGACCTTTGACTTATTTTAATATAACAACTTGAAGGGAAAATTATCAAATGCCCAAGATCTTTAATAAAAAAAATCAACTGATGCAAAAGGTTATTACCTTCTCATAGCTTCCTTTTAACCTCATGTATAAGTCACTGCTTATATTCTGTAATGTAACACAATATATATAACACAGTATGACTAAAAGGCAATTACACAGGAAGAGATCAACAAGGCAAATATGCACAAAAAGCATTTTTTAAGGTCGAGAACATAATAATGTTTTAGGTGGACCAGATAAAAGTTATAAAAATAGCCCTAACCAGTGTGGCTCAGTTGGTTGGGCATTGTCCTGCATAGAGAAAGGCCACCAGTTAGAGTCCTGGTCAGGTCACATGCCTGGGTTGCAGGTTCAGTCCCCAGCTGAGGTATGTTGTAGAAGAGAGACAACTAATCAATGTTCCTCTCTCACATTGATGTGTATCTCCCTCTCTTTCCCCCACTCTTCACCTCTCTCTAAAAATAAATAAATAAAAAAATATTTTAAAAATATAAAAATATATGCTTTATTTGGTTTTCAGAAAATAATATACTAATACCAATATGTTTTGATATAACCTAATTATAAATACCCTACATAGGGTTGCTGGTATTCACATTCATCCCAGACCCTTTTTTCCTCTTATTCCTTTGCTTGTATAATTTATTGTTTCTCTGGTTGAAGCATAAGAATAAAAATAATTATGCCTAAGACTATAGAAAAATACATATTTCTTTCAAGAGCAGGAACAGAGTTACTTTATCTGTAGAAAAAACATCTATGTGTGTGTCTGTTGTGAAGCCTAGTTCTTAACCCAGCTGTCTCTTCAGTATTGATACCACCCAGCACACTCCCGGCCATCCACCAGGTTCACTGCTCTTGTAGGAAAGCTGTGTCAGTTTTATTTCAGTATCAAGGAAATGGCTCTCCACTCTCATAGGCCTGCTAACATCCTGGACGACTGACTCCTTGCTGGTTTTCCATCAGCAAGCCAATAAAAGCTTTGCCCAACTTTCAGTTCCATTCAGCAAAATGCCCTGATTGATTATTTGCCTTTAAAAAAATACAATCTAATTATTTTGTGGGTAGTTTTGTTTACATTATTTTCAAGCTACCAGAGCAGTATGAACTTCAGTCTTCCATGCTCAAGAAACTATATAATTACCTTGAGAAATGTCATGTGGCTTTTGCCATAGCTCGGATGTCTTTAATGGAGTGAATAGAAACTCTAAAGCCAATGTAATGACTCCTCATTGCCTTCCTGAGTCTGGACATGATCTGTTTATTTCCTTTTATTGAATTATGCCACTTTTTAAGCTCAACTGAAAGCTTGTCCCAATAAGTCTCTATTCTCTTTCCTTGAGGCCTGTGTTTGGAGATGACCACACATAAACTCAGAAGGGAGGCAGTACACAGAGCACTTACAGAACAGAACGAAGAAGGCTGAGGGCAATGGAAGAGGCTGACATTTCTCTAATAAATCTCTCCTATAAGCACATGTGCACAGGCACACACACACATTTTCCGAATTCTTGGCATTATGACTTGTAGCAGCAAGGGACATTCTGAACTTCATTCCTTGATGGGTCCCCCAAAACCCCTGTATGAAGATGATAGTGGCCACAGATGCTCCAGGAGGCCTTGGTACTTAGTTTGGATGAGGCCAAACTTCCATTTTCTTAGATCCATATAAATGCCCCTACTCTACTTACCTGGACCGTGGAACTGCAGGGGAAGCTAAGTCATAATGAAAGATAAACACCCTCTAGTCTACTTGTACCTGACAATGTCCAAACATTTGTCTCTGATCCAATACATTCTATCTCTTTTTACATTTGGATAATCTCATCTGAACATTTATCAGATTCTTCAATGGGCATAAATGTCACTTAGCTTTCAACACTCTTTCTCAAAATAAGACTTATGAAAGAAATGTATCATGTAAGTGGTCACCTATAGAACCTGAAGGGTCCAACTAATTACCATGTATCTTTTTCTTTTTACTTTGTATTAAGTAATATAGGTGTGTTCAGGGTGATACATGGATTAGCATTTCTAACATCTAATTATTTTTATTTGCTATCATATATGTTACTTTGTATCTAGGATATGTTTTATAATAACTTACTTGACACCTCCCAAAAAACAAAGGCTAAGAAAGGGAATAGTATTTATAGTTCTTCCATCTCAGGATAATATTGTAATATCACATAATACACAGCCAAGCAATACTATATAACAATATCTTGATATTTATAGCATTATATTATGATAAAGCAATCACTCACTCATCCAGAGTAATAAGAAATAGATATTTATATCTTTCTCTAAATGTTGGAGAAAACTAGGGCATGTTATATCAACAATCTATACCTTATCTATGAATTTCAAATTTACATTTTATACCATTATTTCTGGATCAGAGAGTCATGTTAACTCTGCAATGAATGTTCCTCTGCAATGAATGTTCCATTCCATCCTCTTTCCTACTGCCCAGACATAATCCACACCTTGTCTCCCTCCGTTGAGTAATGGCAGTGGTATCGCAGTTGCTTGAGCCAGATAATCAAGACTCATCTTTGGTTTTTCTTTTCCGGCTCATCTTTCATACTCCATAGAATCAAGACTCTCCTTAATCACTATCCCCACCATTTTGAACCACCTTACCTCTCACCTAGAATATTTAAAAAATCCTAACTGGTACTTCACTATCTCCCCTTCAGTTCAGTTCCAACATGGCAGACAGACTAATCTTCTAGGATGTTAAAGCATCGTTACCTGAAAGTCCTGTGATAGCTTCCATGGGAACTTAGACCAGATCCCCGCCATGCTGAATGCATGATTTGGCCACTGCGGTCTCCTTCCACCTCATGTTGCTTCTCTCTATCTTGTTCTTTCCCTCTGGTTTCAGCTACGACGTCCCCATTTCACTTAGTACAGCTGCGCAAGGGCTCTCCTCCTCAAGACTCTTACTGCACAAACTGCTTCCTCTGCCTCAGAAGCATCTCTTACCCCTGTTCTCACAATCAGCTCTCTTTCAGTTCTGAAGTAACGTGAAAGCACACCTCAGACTTGCTGTCCTTGGTCATCCTCTCTGAAGTAATTCCCTCCTGTTATTCACAACGTTAGTATCTCATTCATTTCATTTACCTTCAATGGCCCCTTACTTTTTGTTTACTTGTTCAAAATCTGTCTCTGCTTACCTGGTCTCAAGCTCTCGGAGGGCTTGGAGGGTAGGAGCTGTTTCTATTAGGTTCATGGACCTCATCTGTTGCCAGCAAAATGTTAAGCAAATAACAGGTATATAATAAAGAATGTAATATATTGAGTATAATACTGATAGTCATAATAATAGCAATATATTAGCATTCAGTAAATATAGACACTGTTTTGTGTGCACTAACTCATTTAAAAACGTAAGTAGTATGACCATCCTTTTCTGCAGCACAGAGGTTAAGTAACTGGCCTAGTCACAGAGTTGGCCAGCAGTAGAGCTGGGATTCTAAGCTTTGTCTTCTGGCTCCACCACCAGAGCTCGTCATCATTCTGCTACCTGCTGAAATGTAACGCTGAACAACAATCAAGGAATCCAAGGGCAACAAAACAATGTATTCCATAAACATATAAAAACAAAACACAAGGACTCACAAAGGCCAAGGAATTTGAAGGCAAAATACACTAATACAATTTTTTTTGCTGATTTAGACAGTTCAGCTGAGTCATGGAACATCTCAGCACATCATGTTGATTATTGGGCATAGTAGTAGCAATAGAAAATAGACTATGAGTCCAATCTCACTTGACCCTGTGGAAAAGTTTATATTTTTAAAATCTTTTGTATGAGATGATTCAGATAGATTTTCACTTTTACATAAATTTCCGAGATAATGTCAGCTGTTTGACTAAACTAGGCTAGATTTTTGAGAAAGGGGGGGGTATTAACAATACTAGGTAGCTTCCAGATTTAATAAGCATTGGGACAGTGGGCCTGTTCCTTCAAGTAATCAGGAGATACAAGACATGGTTTGCACTGTTCTCACACTGATGTCTCATCCTAAGCTTGGGTGTGATGCTCAAAATCACCAACCCCAAAGCAGCCCATAGAAACACTCATTTATTGGTTCATTCAGCTACTAAAAGTTATTTCCAGCCACAGTGACCCATGCTTGAGGCATGATAACTGTAAAATAAATTGGAAAAAAAGAAGGAGGAAGGTGTTTGGCCTCTGGATAATTTAGAGAACCCATATCTGGCAACAAGTTGTGAAAATAACATTTATCGGCATCAGAACTGGACTCCAGGGCAATCCAAGATAGAGACAATTATTTGGGCTCTCAAATGTTCTGAGTCCGAAGCATGGTAGACAGCGGGAAAAGAAAGATGGCTCTGCCTGGTTCGATTTCTCCCTCGCTGCTTTTCAAGATCTTATCTCATCTCTTTTCCCTCTTTTAAGTGTGATTTCTGTCTTCTTTCCTAAATAAACACAGCTTCCTGGACTTAGTACCATTTGGTTTCTTGAAAGGTCTTTACATTTAATCCTCAGGGGTAAACAAACATCTCCAATCTCTCTAAACAAGACTAAATATAAAACCAGGAATGGGTTGCATGTGGGAGGTGTGATGGGGGAGGGGTTTGAAAATGATAGGTGACTTTATTTTCTGTGTAATTTTCTAAAACAGATAACAGCACATACAACATCTAAATCATAACAGGGAAAACGGGATTAGTAGTTAAATAATGAAATTCTTTAGGGTTACAATGGAATAGGAGCTTGACTGCATAGTCCATGCACTTTTAAACTTCTACCCCTGTCTCTCTTGACTTGTTTACGAGCTATACTACACATATACTCCATGAGATGGGTTGGTTCTATTGGTTTCATAGTTCATAGTCATAAGATGTTACAGTGTAAAGCCTTTTTAGTATTAATAGACTTAAGAGATATTAGCTGATTGCCTGTTATTCTATGCCCTATACCCAGGCGAGGCTTCGGCCCTGATGATAAAGTTGTGATGAGGACAAGGGCCGCACTGCCATGATGCTATAATGAGAGGACCTGACCTCAGTAAAGTTGTCAAGGAACTCTTCTCCAAGGAAATGGCATTTTACAGACACTTCAAAGATAAGGAGGAACAACTTGGATCAGGCAAAATACCACCACAGGGAAAGGAGAGCCTGTCATCAAGGTCAAGTGGAGGATTGCAATCTGAGAACAGATGGTAGTGGGCGAGGGGTGACATGAAATGTATCTTAAAGAACAGGAAAGAAAGACATCACACAGGGTCCGGTAAGCCATGCTCAGCAGTTTTGTCTTTACCCTTAGAGTACAAGGAGACTCCAGACATGTTTTACATCAGGAGGCCAGATAATGAGGTGTGTGCCCTGGGTAGGGTCCTCTACAGGGCAGGGAAAAGGCCACGGGGGCCTGAGAGGACATGGGTAACCCTGTGAGGAGGCCACTTGCTCAGAGAGCGAGCAGTGATTTGGACTAGGAGGTGCTGAATGATTTGAGAAATATTTAGGAAGCAAAATGAACTAGACTTGGGGCAAACTGGAAATCGAGACAGGGAGAGAAGATGTAGAGAATGACTCCCACGTTATCACAGTCCTCGTGGCATTTAATATGCATCCTACCTCAGTAATAGACAGAGGTGGTTAAGGCAATAGCATGATGAAAGTGCTATATTATCAGATGTTTGTACTAAATATAAGTATTTATATTTGCATATTGGAATGAAGTACTTCCTTAGGCTTAAATTTATTTCCCCTGACTAAAGTAGTGTTTTGAATTGATGACATTCACTGAACTAAATTAGTAGCACAATTTATAGTGAGCTCATTTACAATAACTTTATGAGGAGCTAAAAGTACTGAAGTTCTCTTATATGTAGAGAAATAGTATAATATTAGTTTCTTAAACATGGATTTTCTTTCATTAATCATTTACCAAGAAGAAGAAACATTTAAATCAAGTATCAACACCCAAGTAACTAACAAGACACCTCTCATTACTATAACTATGACTTTCAGAAATAAAG
>PVKM010019007.1:0-24573 GCA_004027735.1 Carollia perspicillata | reverse complement strand
CCCACCTCGAGCCAGGCAAGCTACATTTGGACTGTAAGATGCACCCCTCCACCCTGAAATTTGGGGGAAAGCGCGTCTTATAGTCCAAAAATACGGTATTTCTAAAAGAGTCTATTGAACAAATTGTGGGAATTTTTTTGGTCCACCTCCTAATAAGAACACGTTAATTTCTTAAATGGAATCTGTGAGAAGCCAGTCTGAAAAATAATTTCAGACCAGACATTGAATAAGAAGTAGGTGTGCATAAGTATTGATGACTCCAATGTAATGTAGAACAGGAAGTTAGAAATCTTGAGTCTCTCCCTCAAACAAAAGAAATAATAGACCTTTTTTTTTTTTTTCCAAGATGACATTACACCTGAGGGTAACCATTCTTGGGTTTCTTTTCCCCCTCTCATGTTTTTTTGGGCATGCATTTTCCCAAACTTTGTTTAAGCCCTAGACTAGACAGTCTTGTTAGTTACCCAGTTGTGTCAGGGTCTATATAAATAAATTTATCCCATCTTTTCAGTCTCAACAAAAAAAGAAGAGGGGAAACCCACTGAATAAATTTATACCTATGTCAGGAAATTACTATCAAGACTTTGGGACTGAGCAAAGATTCTTAGTAACTCTTACCTTGCACCCAGAGTCTTTTGATTTGGCCAGATTAAACCTCAGTTTTAGTTCATTTGGTTCTGAAAGGTAACATTTTAAAACTCTTATCTAGTAAATGGAAACTAAGTAGTTGGTTTAAAAACAAGAGGCTATACAACCAAAATGGAGACAAACTGGAACTGACACAGATGAGAAATGTTAACCACCTCTGAAATATTTGTGATAACTGGAACTCCGGGCATATCTGTTTGGACAGAACTCTTGCCTTTATTCTACCAAGCATTTGGCATGGTCATTGACTTGTCAAATGAGGGAGAAATACCTTAGGCAGGCAGTATGTGCTGCAGTAGGTCTAGAGCCATTTTATGTCCTGTATTATTCCTAGAATATCATTATTGGAGGGATTTCTCCACTAGTAAACATGTTTTCATGCTTGATTCTAGTCTGACTTCTCTGTTTTTTAGAAACAGATACATTTGCCACTGGATACTCAATTCTTGGCTTATCTGTTTCATGATTTTTTTCCTTTTTTCCTTCTCCTACAAGGGAGGTGTACTATCCAGAGAGTCTGAGAAACCATGCCTTTAAATTAATTTAACTGCTGAGTTCTACAGAATTGGAGAAAATTGATTGTTTCCTTGTATCTCACAGACTGTATCCTTGTAAGTGACTTTTTGTAAATAACCTCATTTGCAATCTGCGGAGACTCATGTTCCTGCATCTGTGCAGTGACTGCTGGTTTGGATGCAGTTTGCCACAGGGCCCTCACTAATATTGGTGACAGAAGCAGCAGTAGCCTCTGAGGATGGGCACATGAATTAAACCCTCCTTAGTGCTGGTGGTACATCACCTCCCTCAAGTGTAGCCATTTAATTGGGTCATACTCAGTTTCATAGCCTGCATCTTGCCTCTTCTTCCTTCTTTTCTTACGTTGTACCTTTTTCGAATGAAAAGTATGGAAGGTAAGTTGTTTTTTTTTTAATTGTACTTAAATAGCAATCATTAACCAGCAGTATAGTGCGTCGTCTTTGCCAGTTGCTTTTGTTCTTGGGGTAAAGGTAGTAAGTAGAAAACCAACCTCACTTTATCTTCTTTAGATTAAATTAATATGTTTCCTTTTAAAAAAACTATTTTGTTTTACTTGTTAAAAAGCCTGTCACATTTGCTAAATGGAGTTATATTTATAAAACAAACAGTCTATTTCCAGTCAGGCCTGCTGAGTAACTGAAGGTTTTTATTCTATATGTAAAGAGAATACTTTTTGGAAAGCATTTTCTAGTAATTTTACATATTTCTAGCTAACTACTTAGGAGTAGTGATTAATCTTACTGATCTGTATCATAGTTGACAAGACAGGTGGTATCCAAGGGCCCCAGTGGATTTTTACACCAGCAAACCCAGCCTTTGACTTTTTGGTGGAAACAAAGCTGCCTGTCATTGACAAGCCTGACATTCATGGACATGTGATTTTAACCAAGTTAGGTTACTGTTGAATACCCATGTTTCTGGAAATGTACCTTCGCCAAAGTTAAGAGTTCTATATTTTTAAACAATAAAGAACACATTTAGGCTTTAGGTTGACTTAAAAGGTACGCTCGGGAAGGGGTCTTGTTTTGCAGTTTCTCCTTGCTAATCTCCTGTATACTTGGATGTCTACAGTCAGATGGTGCCCTCGTGTGGCACCTAGGTAATATCTTGTATTTGAGCCACAGAAACTGACCTAAATAGTGAGATCATTTCTAGGTCCCCAGTAAAAAACTAATATTTGTGTGCTTTGCTATACTTATTGCAGTTAAAAATTCTGTAAGCTTTGAACAGATGTATTCTCCAAGTTCCTATTTAAGTGTTCTTTGATTTAGACCTGTTACTCTTTTTTACAAACCCAGGTCTTAGTGGAATCTGAGAAATCAGCCCTGCAAGGACTGTGAGAGGTGAATAAGATGGGGAGTAGAGTGTCATAACAGTGTAGAGGCCGAAGGACCTGAACTGTTTGTTACCTGTCTGGGTACGGTGGACTCTAAGCAGTTGATGTACTGTATTAAAATGGCCGTCGTTTAGTTCACTGCATTAAGAATATTTTTATATTCTTTCACTGGAGACATATCTTCATTTAAACTGTGCTATAATATTAACGAAGCAATCTTGGTGTCTCATTTATTAAAGTGATTCTTATCTCTGTTTCTGTATTTAATATGGCCCATAAGCAGTAGGACTTAATAAGTGTGCATCCTGCCAGCAGGAATTTCAAAACGTTACTATTTTGTTGGCAGGATTTTCATCAATAAAACTGCTTGTGTCAAAAATTGAAACATTTCTTCCCCCCACCCCGCCCCCCTCCCCTTTCAGTTCTAGGTCTCGTTCCAGATCGTATTCTCCAGCTCATAACAGAGAGAGGAATCACCCAAGAGTATATCAGAATCGGGATTTCCGAGGGCACAACAGAGGCTATAGAAGGCCCTATTATTTCCGTGGGCGCAACAGAGGCTTTTATCCATGGGGCCAGTATAACCGAGGCGGCTATGGAAACTACCGCTCAAATTGGCAGAATTACCGGCAAGCATACAGTCCTCGTCGGGGCCGTTCCCGATCCCGGTCCCCAAAGAGAAGATCGCCTTCGCCACGGTCCAGGAGCCATTCTAGAAACTCTGATAAGTCTTCCTCTGACAGGTCAAGGCGCTCCTCATCCTCTCGTTCTTCCTCCAACCACAGCCGAGTTGAATCTTCTAAGCGCAAGTCTGCAAAGGAGAAAAAGTCCTCTTCCAAGGATAGCCGGCCATCTCAGGCTGCTGGGGATAACCAGGGAGAAGAGGCCAAGGAGCAGACGTTCTCCGGAGGCTCCTCTCAAGATACGAAAGCATCTGAGAGCTCGAAGCCATGGGCCGATGCTACCACCTACAGCGCTGGCTCTGCATCACGGGCATCGGCAGTGTCTGAGCTGAGTCCCCGGGAGCGGAGCCCTGCTCTGAAAAGCCCCCTCCAGTCTGTGGTGGTGAGACGGCGATCTCCCCGTCCTAGCCCTGTGCCAAAACCTAGCCCTCCACTTTCCAGCACATCCCAGATGGGCTCAGCTCTGCAAAGTGGTTCTGGATACCAGTCTGGGACACACCAAGGTCAGTTTGACCACGGCTCTGGGTCCTTGAGTCCATCCAAGAAGAGCCCTGTGGGTAAGAGTCCACCAGCCTCTGGCTCCACATATGGCTCGTCTCAGAAGGAGGAGGCTGCTGCTTCAGGAGGAGCAGCTTATACAAAGAGGCAAGTATCCGGTGTCCCCTGCCTGGTTGTGTTTTTGTCTTACCAGCTGGCAGTTTAGTTGTAACACAGTCTAAGTTGGAGCTGTGATTAACGGTAAAAAGGTAATCAATCCTCTTTTCATTAGCAAACTTTAAAAGCAGCACCCAAGGAAATCTTAAGCTTAACTCTAGCTTTCCTATCTTCCTGAATTTGTATTGCAGCATAAAGTTTCTTTAGACTACTCTGCAGTGATGTTTTCACATTTAAAATTTGCCTTGGATTCTACCAGTGTAAGCCAGAGAACAGTAGAGAGTTGTGGGTCAGCTATCCAAAAAATACGGTCTTTGCCAAAATGAATGGCCATTGGAGCTGTTAGACCCCCTAAGACCCACCACCTGCTATGATTGATCTACATCAGCCCATCAGGGTGAAGAGCTGCACCCTCAACCTTCCAGTTGAGGAGACTGGGCAGAATGGCAGAGTCCAAGGCTTAGTCCAGAAAGGCCTTGTTTTAAAATCACAAGGTGGGTGTATGTCCTGGTAGGAGCCAGCTGGGCTGCGTGTTAGGAGAGGACGTGAGTGCTTCCATCTTTGTACCCTGGGTGACACGGTGAGTTGGAACCTGAATCTTTGTGTGGTTGTATGGTTTGGGGTGGCAGAGACGTGACAGGGGCGTTGCATTGAGACCAGGTTGTCAAGAGGGAATTACTGGGTGTGGGGTTTTTTTCCTTTTTCTTTTCTTTTATTAGCATATTCTTTGATGTCCTTCTGTCCTTTGATTTTGTTGTGCCGTATTTCTTCGCTAATGGTACAGAGGAGATACTCAGAATCTATACTTTCCAGGCTTCAGTAAGTCTACCTGAAAATGTAAGTTTCGTTTCTTGCTAGCACTGTGAATGGCGTTAGAAGGCTTGGGCTTGAGCTCTTCTTTTCCATAAGAAAGAGTAGGGTGATTTTTGCCCCTCCCCTCAATTAACGTGTATTTTGTTTCTATTTGTGTTTGCAGTATATTTCATATTTAGATCTTCTAGGTGACTTGAAGCAAATTTGAAGTCTCTTTTGAGACTTGTATTTCCAAATGTGAGTTGTATAAAAGCAAAAACAGTCCAAGGTTGAACATTCTATGTTAACTTTGCTGAAAGCAGATTGTAAGTGACTGAGTGAAGGTTGGATAAGACCTTCATTTTTTTTTTCCTAGACCACTTACAGGTAAGTAGGTTTTGTTTTTTAGTATCCTAAATATTACCTTTGTTATTTTCTTTATGGTTTTTTTGTAAGACACAACTCTATGAGCAAATATTTTTCTCTAAATTAATAGAAAGTGACCAAGTAGAAAGCCCTTTGGTAACACAGTAATCCACAAGATGTGTTCAGTTCAGAAATTCAGAAACTCAGGTTCATGTGGTGATGTTCAGCTCCAGTTGCTTAAGAAGTCTCTTGTGTGTGTCTCTCGTGTTTTTGTAACTAGGTATCTAGATGAGCAGAAGACAGAGAATGGAAAAGATAAGGAACAGAAACAAACAAATACTGATAAAGAGAAAATGAAAGAGAAAGGGAGCTTCTCCGACACAGGCATGAGTGATTCGAAAATAAAATCTGATATGTTTGCTCCCAAAACTGATTCTGAGAAGCCTTTTCGGGGTAGCCAGTCTCCCAAAAGGTATAAGCTCCGAGATGACTTTGAGAAGAAGATGGCTGACTTCCACAAAGAGGACATGGATGATCAAGATAAGGACAAAGCCAAAGGAAGGAAGGAATCTGAGTTTGATGATGAACCCAAATTTATGTCGAAAGTCCTATCAGGCACAAACAAAAACCAGGAGGAGGAGAAGTCGGGCAAATGGGAGGGCCTCGTGTACGCGCCTCCCGGCAAGGAGAAGCAGCGGAAAACGGAGGAGCCGGAGGAGGAGTCTTTCTCAGAGAGGCCCAAAAAGGAGGATCGGGGAGGGCTCAAGAGATCCGAAAGTGGGCACAGGGGGTTTGTGCCTGAGAAGAACTTCCGAGTGACTGCTTACAAGGCAGTCCAGGAGAAAAGCTCGTCACCTCCCCTAAGAAAGACCTCGGAGAGCCGAGAGAAGCTAGGAGCCAAAGGAGACTTTTCCTCAGGGAAGTCCTCCTTTTCCATTACTCGTGAGGCCCAAGTCAATGTCCGGATGGACTCTTTTGATGAGGACCTTGCAAGGTGAGGTGTAGCCCTTGGTGGGAACTTCAGTGGCCTAAATGGTGTCTCCCTAACGCCTCCTCCTAAGGACATTCCGAAAGTAAGACAGGCCCCTCCCGTGTTTCTCCTGCCGTCGGTGTTTCAGTGCTGGTACCCTCGGGTCTGCCTGTTTTCAGTGGGGAGTGTGTGTCACTGAGCGATTTCTTACGTGTTGGCGTCAGGATCATGGGGTGGTGAAGGGTGTTTCTTTAGTGACTGGCTTTGGTGTTGGGTCCCCTCTGCTGTTTGCTCTATAGTCAGCACACACACACTTGGCCTTTTGTCTGTAGAGCCATCCAGGGTCCATCCCTCCATTTTTAGTAGGCTACCAGAGTCTGCTGTTAGAGGCCTTCACCATGAAATGATGTAGCAGTTCTTAGAGTTGGGGCTGTGGGTGAGAGGAGAACTTCAGGAAAAAGTGGTCATGTCCAGGTTGCCTTTTACCTGGGGTAAAAACTACGCAGGCTCCTGGGAGTCGGTCTGGGCCACATTCTCGCCACATCCCACTTCTGTTTCGTTGTGTCACTTCACTGAATGGCCCCAGCTGGCCAATCTAGTTGATCTTTTAAAATACACTTTCATTTGTCAGGTATGTTAAAACCAGCAGTGACCCCCAAAACAGGTGTTTAATACTGCATCCAAAGAACTGTGTGGATAGACGTAAAAACTCTGAAAAAAATGCATTGTGTTTTTAGGGTTTAAATGTTCTGACTTTATATACATCTTGTTACATTGGGCCTTCTTGTTTTTTTTACCCCCAGACCCAGTGGCTTATTGGCTCAGGAACGTAAGCTTTGTCGGGATCTAGTTCATAGCAACAAAAAGGAACAGGAATTTCGTTCCATTTTCCAGCACATACAGTCAGCTCAGTCTCAGCGGAGCCCCTCGGAACTGTTTGCCCAGCACATAGTGACCATTGTTCACCATGTTAAAGGTAGGTCCGGGCTCTGGCCTGCTTAGGCGCTCTTGCCGCTGCTTAGCTTCTTCTATTACAAGCAGGATGATTGGGTGAATAAGGGAGCCTTTTGGGGTTCTTTACTTTTTTATTTTTTTAAGATTTTTAATTTATTTTTTGGAGAGAGGAGAAGTGAGGGAGAAAAACATTAATGTGTGAGTGAAAAAGCGATTGGTTGCTTCTCACATGCCCCTAACTGGGAACTTGGCCGGGAGTTCAACCAGTGACCTTTCATTTCCTAGGCTGGCCATCAACCCACTCAGCCACACCAGCCAGGGCGTGGGGACCTTTACCTTACTGAAAGGGCTTTTGAAGCTACAGACTGGCTGGAAGGAAATCCCTTCCAGGGAGGAATTTCTGTTTTTTAAATTACAGTGCTAGGCTTTTTTTTTTTTTTTTTTAAGATGTTATTTATTTACTTTGGGGGAGGAGGGAGAAAGGAGGAGAAACATTAATGTGAAAAAGAAACAGCATATGGTTGCCTCTTGTACATACCCAACTTGGGACCGAACCTGCAACCCAGGCATGTGCGCTCTGACTAGAAATCAACTTGCAGCACAACACCCCACCAACCGAGTCACACCGGCCAGGGCAGAGCTGAACATTCTGAATTGCTAGTTGAAACCTGTGATTGATAGAATAGGTAAAATCTTTCACATGACGATATGAAGGTCTAAAATGCTTGAAAAAGGAGGCATTAAAAATGGCGTTTCCTGCACCTCTTTCTTTTCGTGTCCAGTGGGTAGAAGCCTCTAGAGGTCTTTTGTCAGCCTTACGGTGTGAATTTCCCCACTATAAGGGCAAATGGAGGTAGGCAGGCTGGGGAGTGGCAGAGAGAAGGTCAGTGTAGGCGCTTGGTGGGGCCACACCCAGATTTGTCCTGAGATGTAAACTTACCCAGGAGCGGCGGCGTGACTGAAAGGACAGTGGGCCCCAGGTTTCTCTCTGTGTCCACGTCCTGAGCTAAGGGAGCCACCATGGTAATCCAGTGCCCAGCACTGGATTGTGTAAGTCAGCCTTTTTTTGCTTCCTCTTTTCTGCATGTTTTTAGGGATTTGACTTCTTTAGTCACATCTCTGTGGCTGCAGATTCATGCAAAAGAGTTGAATATTGTGTTTGCCTTCGATGGCATAATGTGTTTTTCTTCGACTCTCCACAGAGCATCACTTTGGGTCCTCAGGAATGACATTGCATGAACGCTTTACTAAATACCTAAAGAGAGGATCTGAGCAGGAGGCAGCTAAGAACAAGAAAAGCCCAGAGATACACAGGTGAGTACCCCAGCCTTATACTGCAGGTGGTCCTAAGAGACTGATCATTAGATAGGAAACTTCTCTTTGCCACATTAGCTGCAGAAGTTGAGGTGCCACCCTTCAGATCCTAGGATAGAAGTGGGTGTTTGTAGTCGTGAGTGGAAAGGACATGCTTCGATGGTGATAAGTTCCTCATTTTGGGCCTGAGGAGAACAGCCTTTTGGTATAAATGAACCCTTCTATTTTTGGGAGCCAGCAAGTGGTAACCTGAGATCACTGAGCATTCTGGAGGTAGAGTAAATGTTAAATTTCCTTCAGCAACCCATGTATTTCATATGTCAATTTTGGAGGGAGTATTTCTACTGGGTAGGGGGTTGGGGAGCTTGTAGGATTATGTCAAAGGTTTTTAAAGCCCAGCATGTTTAGAGAATACCATATTTCTGTGGTTTCTAGACAAAGTTCCCCACTTTGTCTAGAAACCAAGTTGGCCTTGTCTTTATTTACTTACTTATTTATTTATTTATTTATTTATTTATATATTTATATTTTATATATATTTTATATTTTATATTTTATATATATATTTATTTTATATTTTATATTTTATATATATATATATTTTTTTTTTCTTTTTTTTAGAGGGGGGGGAAGAGAAGGGAGAGAAACAGCGATGTGAGAGAGAAACATCAGTTGCCTCTCGCACGCACCCCAACCAGGTTCCAGGCCCACAACCCAGGCATGTGCCCTGACTGGGAATCGAACCAGCCACCTCTCACTTTGTGGGACAACGCCCAACTAACTGAGGCGTACTGGTCAGGGCGGCCTTCTCTTTAATTCCTTAACAGTCAGCTCTTGAATTTGTTGCAGTAGGTGTTGTAGAACCATGTTTGCATAATAGTCTTGGATTAGGGTCATGCCAGGCAATTGTTTCTCACCTAAACCTAATCTCATAGGTAAATAATGGGCCATTACATCCTAATTCCCAAGTTGAAAATGCCCTTTGGTGTTAGCAGGTGTTAGATAATTTTGATGTGAACTTGAAATCCTAAGCTTGACTGTGAGTCTGTCTTCCTGGATGTAACATTACTGGGAGGGAATAAGAAATTTCTCATTTGAGAAGTTGGGATTTTGTTTGCATGCCTATGGGAGAGTGTAAGTATGCAAAGAATATGTTATGTAACTGTGGAATACTAAAATTTTTTGTGTTTTCAATTTTAGGAGGATAGACATTTCCCCCAGTACATTCAGAAAACATGGTTTGGCTCATGATGAAATGAAAAGTCCCCGGGAACCCGGCTACAAGGTGAACTGTTGCTTTGATCAGTAATTCCAACAAAATGAGTGCGTTGGGCATGAACTTGACAGAAATGTGTTTGTTTAAATTACTCTCTACTTAAGTTTGTGTTTTTCTTTTAAGGATGGGCATAATTCTAAAAATGAACTACAAAGGGTTAATTTTTATTAAATGTATCAACAACCTTTGTGAAGTGGTTAGAATATGGTAAATGACCCCAAAGTCTATTGAGGTGAGCTTGAGAAAAAAAAGAGAGGAGTTTTGGAACAAGTGCCCATGATGAGAGAAGAAACTTTTTGTGATATTTTTCTGCTTGTAAGTATTATCAAATCAACTATATACATGCACTATTTCCAACCATGATTTCAGAAAGACATGCATGTCAGAGGAGAGTGAAATATTCGTATTTTAACTGAGTAGACTGTTTGAAACAGCTAGTCCAGTTTTCTCTAACATTGTACCATAACTATCATCTGTTGGTTACTGTTGCTTTACAGCTAAACATTACTTTGATAGCCCAGCTACATTTGCAATGATGTGCACTGTTATTAAGAGGTTAAAGCTTGTATGCACTCTCTGTGAAATACTAGATTTGGGGTTTTAAGAAATCTCAGCATTTATTGACCTTCATTCACATATACAGTTGAAATTTTAAAATTAGAGATGGCTCTTCCGATGCTCCTGAAACATTTTCTACAAATACTAATCTTGAAGTTTTTGAGACACATTTGTCTTGTCGGTTGAATGTGATGAGAGGCGCTCCTGCGCAGCCTCTTCTTTCCCACCCCCTTTTCTTTTTCTCCAAGTATCCACAGATTGACACTCACATGCGAAAGGCAAGGTTTTGAAATGTCAGAAGACAGCTGTGCCTCACAAAGCTAACCCACCAGAGGGGTTGTCTGCACCACCTAAGGGAGCAGCGCCTGCATTTTTCTTGTTTTTCATAAAAGGCTTTGGAGGGTGCAGGTTCCCACTCCCTCCCTCTCAAAAACAGTGGCGGTAAACTTACTTCCTACCACTCCTGTTAAAGTTAAACTTTGTTTCAACAAAGAGCCGAGTTTGTGTAAGTGAAATGTTAGTACAGAGGAAACTACTCACTCTTTGCTGTTTTTACGGGAGGTGTGTCTTCCACGGGAAGAGTTCTAGTGTATAGTGCCCATGAACTCACCCTGCAATGCTGCTCTCACTCAGTGCCCCGAGGACTGTTGGCCTTGCCATGCTGGTGGTCCTCGCAGCTGCTGGGGACCACACTGTGTCTGTAGCTCACGTGCCCTGATGGTTACACTTCCTAGAAAGCCAAAAGATTTTTTTCTTCTTTTAAAAAATAAAGTTTGACCTGGTATTGCCACTTTATGAATTCTCTATTATGGCACTCCCTGCATTATTGATACTTCCTCTTTAGAGAAATTTTCAATATAACAAACCATTTAGAAAAGCTGCTTATGTCTGCCATTGTCTTTCATTGGACTCAGTACTCAGAGATGATTCCAAGTAGAGGGTGAGCCTGGGGCAACTGCTGCAGCGTAGGGAGGAGAAGGGTGACAGGAGCGTTTCCTCTCTCGGTTGGTGAGTAAGCCAGAGCCAGGCCAGCCAGATCGTTACGGGGCCAGAGAGGAGGCAAAGCGAGATCAATACACAGCATTTTCAGAAGGCCGTCTTCATTACTTTTTGGAGAACTGGTTTGGGGTCTGTGAGGGATCCTCATGAAGTGACTTCTTGGGACATCTGTATCCCTTTCTCCTGGCCCTCGCAAGCTTGGGTGACACATTCCCAATGCTTCCTCTGCACCACTCCATTGGAGTAGTGACCGCAGTTTTATGGGGTGGTTGAGCTGGCAGCCCTGAATCCTGAAACCTTCATTTGATTTCTCTTTTGGCAGGCTGAGGGAAAATACAAAGATGATCCTGTTGATCTCCGCCTTGATATTGAACGTCGTAAAAAACATAAGGAGAGAGATCTTAAACGAGGCAAATCAAGAGAATCAGTGGATTCCCGAGACTCAAGCCACTCAAGGGAAAGGTCAGCTGAGAAAACCGAGAAAACCCATAAAGGATCAAAGAAGCAGAAGTACGTGAGCCCCGCCACCTCATTCAGACTCCTGAGTGGGGTCTCTTGTCTACACCCTTTAGGCTGATACACCAGACCTCCCAAGGCAGACAGCTTCGGGGTTAGGAATGGTAGCAGTTTAGGCAGTTGTTTCTTCTTCTTCTTCTTCTTCTTCTTTTTTTTTTTTAACCACATACTTGTTCAATAAGGCCGCTGGTTTGAAAACAGAACTTTTGTGCCCTGGCTGGTGTAGCTCAGTGAATTGAGTGTGGGCCTGCGAACCAAACGGTCGCGGTTCGATTCCCAGCAGGGAACTCCCAAGAGGCAACCACACATTGATGTTTCTCTCCCACACTTTCTCCTTCCTATCCCCTCTCTCTAAAAGTAAATAAATAAATAAATATATTTTTTAAAAAAAGAAAACAGAACTTTTGCATCAGAATTGGCATGAACCTTGTCCAAAGAAGGCCTCCTGGGAGATGAGCGGTTAGGTTGGCTGTGCGGGCAGTGCGGAATCATTTGGGGATTTGTTCTATAGTTGTTTTAGACATGTTCTTTCTCATCACAACTTTTCACAGGGAGGTTATGTTTTGGAAATGGCTCAGAGTCATTGTCAGCTAATAACGCTGGTCAAAGAAACAGTGTGGAACTAGATAGGACAAAATTGTTGATCCTAAATGCCTTTTAAACTAATTTAGCTGACACTTCCAAGAGGAGTTATTCTTTAAACAGAGATAGCTTTGTTAAACTTCATAGGGCAGCATTCATGCCAAGGTCCTGGTGTTTCTGTTTACATTATAGAAAGTCCCATGACTGTTCAATCACATCTCATTAAATGTAGCAGAGCTGAAGCCCACACCTAAGTCCCATACCTCCCCTAAGAGGCAGCACTGCTTCTGCTGTTGGGCACTTCATCTGGCAAGCTTGTGTGTGTTCATTTGATCATCAGATCCTTGGAGATAAGTTGGACAGTTGGTGTGATACCCATTTTGCCCATTTGAATGATAAAGAAGCTAAGCTCAGGATGATTTGTCTAAGGTCACAGAAGGACCAGCTGATACCAAAACTCAGACTTTCTGTTCTACTTTCTCCCTTCCAGTGTGTCACTTACGAATTAGGAGCCCTAGCAGCTTCCGGGCTGCCCACAGGTAAAGGACCTGATAGTCAGCTGGGATTGGAAGTGGAGGTACAGTCCACCTCAGCACTGCACTGGTGGGAAGGGAGCAGAGCCCCTCGAGCTTTCAGGGTTGGGTTCAGATTACTGATCTGACGCCTTTTCCTGGAGCACAAGAAGCAGCAGTGCTAGGGTTCAAATCTGCAGCCTTTTAGAAACCTCTTGAAATAGCACTGATTTCTAGGAGCTCGAGTTCTATGTCTGAGTTATAGGAATCCTATGACAATAACTTATATTTCCTTTATTAAGAGTAAATGCTAGCCCTGACTGCTGTGGCTCGGTTGGGCTTGTCCCACCAAGTGAAAGGTCACCTGTTTTATTCCCAATCAGGGCACGTGCCTGGGTTGCAGGTTCAGTCCCCGCTTGGGGCACATGCAAGAGGCAACCGATGTTTCTCAAATCACTGATCCTCTCCCTTTATCTTTCCCTTCCCTTTCTCTAAAAATAAGTACAGTCTTTTTTCTTTTTAAAGAGTAAATTGCTAGTAGGATACAATTATTTAAGTTCTTGAGCATCTCTGTGTGGGAGTGGATGAGAAATGGGGGAGGGGCAAGGCGCTTTTCATAATGGAGGAGGATGAGGGGAGGGAAGACAGTGATGGGTCCCTGACACTTGTCTGGCTTCTCCCTGTAAGTCCCTTTCAACCCCTGGGAGCCTGGCCTTTCTGCCACCTTAGAGGCAGCCAGTGGCAACCTCCCTAGAGGCAGGACTGGCACCTACCACTAGGACATGGGCTGTGACTCATCCTAGTAGTCTGTAATTCCCCCAGATAAAGGGAAGGCAGGGAAATAACTCTGGGAAAAGTTTTACCAGATCCTGTGCTTAATAACACAACCTGTTTGAGCTAAGTGGGAGGTGGTGTGTGGAGTGGTGGTATAATTAGAGCCAGGTTTGCATCCAGGCTCTGCTCAGCTATCACCTGAGTCATTTACCTGCAAAATGGGGGAACAATACTGAATAATCAGAATTGCCATTTACTGTGTGCCTGCTATATCAGTGTAAAGGGTTGAACCAAATTGTCTTTTAAATCTTCAGAGCAACCCCAAGAGACAGGGGTTGGTCATATTCTGAGAAATAAAGTACTATAAAAGCAGACATGGTGATATACAAAGCCTCCGTCTCAGTACCATGACATGGGGCTCTCGATACAGTGCTAGTCTCTTTCTGCCTTTCTAGTTCGTGCATATGTGTCACACTGAGCGACCAGAGCCCGTAGACTGTGTTTTGTTTCTCCTTACGTGTTTGTCCCATGTTCTTCATGGGCTCAAACATAAACATATCACTGAACATTACTGACAGAATTAGGTCCTCCCCAGGTACACCTGGCTGGAACTTGGGGTGATTTGGGGTGTTTTGGGTTACTATACTTCAGTGTCCACATCACGGATGCGTTTCTCCTTGCCCTGTGCCGTTTATCCAGGAGGCCCTAGCCAAGGAGTTTGTTGATTTTTCCTGGCTCTCCTGTTTCCATAGGAAGCACCGTAGAGCACGAGACCGGTCCAGGTCGTCATCCTCTTCCTCCCATTCATCCCACTCCTACAAAGCAGAGGAGTACACTGAAGAGACAGAGGAAAGAGAGGAAAGCACCACCGGCTTTGACAAATCAAGACTGGGGACCAAAGACTTTGTGGGTCCAAGTGACAGAGGAGGCAGAGCTCGAGGGACCTTTGTAAGACCCTGCCCCCACCCCTGTCCTCTCAGCCCCTGCCTCCACCAATTCTGATTATTTGTCAGATTACCAGTTTGGTTGCTCTTGATATAAGTAATCCAGTTTGTAGACCTCAAAGTCTGTGGTGCCTATTGCCCAGGCTTCCTGCTTGTTGTTTTACTGATCGGAATCACTGAGCTATAAAGCCCGTTAGGGCTTCTGGTCTCAGAACTTCCCAACGTACCTTGGCTCCTGCTGTGTGTAGGGAGGCCACTGGGCCATGCTGTCCTCTGTCTCGGCTGCAGGCCTGAGACGAGCAGAAAGGGAATGGCCAGAAGCCAGTTGACCAGCACATCGACTGAGGACAGCTGTCTGTTCAGTGCCAGAAAAGTGCTTGAACAGAATGTAGGGGGTTAAAAGTTTTCCTCTGTTTCGACCTGATCCTTTGTTCATTTTCCCTGTTTATTGCCACAGCAGTTTCGAGCCAGAGGGAGAGGCTGGGGCAGAGGCAGCTACTCTGGTAACAACAACAACAACAGCAACAATGATTTTCAAAAGAGAAGCCGGGAGGAGGAGTGGGACCCTGAGTACACGCCCAAAAGCAAGAAATACTACCTGGTACGTGTCTGGGGATAACCGGGGAGGGCCGGGGGCCTTGGGCATGCGTAGTAGCTGATACCAAGGCTTTAGTTGGTCTGTTCAAAACTGATGAGATGTCTGCACGCACCTTGCACTGTGGAGATGCGTACTTACGGGACAATACAGTGCTGGCAAGAGAAGTATTCTCCACGGAGGTGGCCCTGGCCTCAGAAGGGTTTATCATGTGAGACATTATGGACTCTGGGATAAACAAGGAGGGTTGCTCTTCCCTTTTTAGTTTGTGAGCTTTACAGCTCACTCATGCCCAACCTCAGCCTCCAGCCTGTGCCCAGGGAAACTCTCCCCTTAAGCCACAGTTCCACTCTGTCACTCACCAGTGCAAGATTGGCAGGGAAGACAGCTCAGGATCTCTCTGTCTCCGAGATGAAGTGCAGCTGGGGATTCTCTCATTTCAGCTGTTGGGTCATTCCCAGGTGCCAGGCACCTCCTGGGCCTCTCTCCCTCTCTCAGGCTGGGGCTCTTCTAGGATGAATTACGTGGCTAGTGAGTGAAGTCTCAGCTCTGCTATGTTAACAGCAGGCTTAGATCCAAGTAGCTGTGATTCCGTGTATTGTGATCAAAGCCAACTTGGGGCTGAGTCTCCATCACCTACGAAAAAGGCTGGCATGGGTCTGAGTTGTTGGCACAACCAGGAAACAGGATGTTGTGTAGAGGACTCTGCAAAGCCACCTTCGCTTTTCTAGGGCTGCTGGGAGCTACTTTGAGACTTCCTCGGGGACCTTTGAGTCTGCATTTAGGAAAATGTTGGTTGGGCCCAGAACAGGTGCTGGAGTGGGACTGCTAGAGAGGGGAGAGTTAAAGGCCACACAGCCCTTTTCCTGCCCTTATTGGCCACCTGAAGAGCATCACCGACTTGATACAGTTAGCCTGCCCTGGCCCTTTCACCCCAGCAGCCTAGTTCTACTTGTGTGGGTGGGTGGTTTGGACTCTGAAGTCACAGGGTTGGTGAGATAGCAGTGAGTTCTAGATCTCGAAGTTCTTTCTCATTTATTCTTTGGTCGGATTCCTCCTCTTTCGTGAGACTATCGGAGCAGGCAGGGACTGTTTGAGATGTAGGTTGTGTTTCCTTCTACTCTGCCACACTGCCTCCTGGCATATAACCAGAGATGGGAGATACAAGACAGGAGACTTGGTTCTGGTCCTGCCTTTGCCCCTACTCGTCTTAAAAACCATCAGCTAGTCATTTACTCCTGGTCCTGCTGTCTGTTCTTGGTTTTGGCTGGGGGTGGGGTGGGAAGAACTGGAGCGGTAGCTATGTATTCTGAGGGTTGCTGCTTCTGTTAGCTGCCTGACAATGCAGATCAGACACAGTTTCTTGTTCTGGTGTGATGGGCTTTCTCAGCCCATCCTTTGAGAGATGGTGTGCTAAATAATATGGAGTTACTTTAAAGCTCCTAAGCTTGTTTCCTCATTTGCGTAGTGGAGGGTGGTAATGATAGGGTAGGTGTGAGGATTAAATGAGATAATGCATGTATAGGTCTTCTAGTGTTCAGTGAAGATTTTATCATCGTTGTCATTACTATAATGTCTAAGTCACAGCCTTAGCGTTCCTGAGGTGCCAGACTGAGTATTCTCTTGGATCTGAATCAGTAGCATCTTTGGAGTGGGGAGCAGGGAGGAGGACAGAAAAGGAGCAAAAGGAGGGTGGGGACATAGCTTAGTTTGAAAAGGTCACCTTTGGATAAGTCCAGAGAAGAGGGTTCTGGCCACTCATTCACTTTGGCACTGATGGCAGCTTGCTTTCCTTTCAGCACGATGACCGGGAAGGCGAAGGCAGCGACAAGTGGGTGAGCCGGGGCCGTGGCAGAGGAGCCTTTCCCCGGGGTCGGGGCAGGTTCATGTTCCGCAAGTCCAGCACCAGCCCCAAATGGGCCCACGACAAGTTCAGTGGGGAAGAAGGAGAGATTGAAGATGACGAAAGTGGAACAGAGAACCGAGAAGAGAAGGACAATTTACAGCCCACCACCGAGTAGGGGCCACTCTGACGAGAGCCCCTGCCCAGGGGAGAGAGGCACTGGGAAGATGGCTGGTGAAGAGCTAAACAGAGGAGCCCCAAGAAGATTCTGAAAATCCCACCCCACCCCCCACCAGCCATGCAGAATCCTACTAGAGCTGAAAGCATTCCTGGTGCAGTGTCCCACTGGACAGAGGCGGCTGACCCTGGAACCTGGGGCCAGGCCCAGCTCTTGAACAGAACACAACGCGTTGGGCTTTAGCTGTGTCTCATTTGTTGTTGGTGTATGGGGTTGGGGGCTGGGCTAGGGAGGGGAGAACGATACTTGGATTTTGGTTTGTTCCCTATTAGAAACCAGTTTTGTTCTTAATTTCATTTGGAGCTAAGAGGACTAATTTGATTATTTTCAATCTCTTCTCCCTTTCCCTGGTTTTTAAAGCCCTTCTTTTTTTAGGTATATGTAGTAATATTAGCAGAAAGATTTAATTTGGGCAATTTTGATTCTTAAAAGAGGAGACAAAGCATGTGAATAAACATTGAAATGTTCACCTCAGTGTGGGACCAAACTGCTTGGATCTTTGTAAAAACCGGTTTTGTATGTCGAGGAGGAGTTCAAGGCCTTTCTGACCACCTTGTGTCCCCTTTTCTGCACAGCCATGTGTCACATGGTATTGCTCCTAACCACACCCCATGTGCCCCTCCCCCCATGTTTTCTGATTTCTTCTGGGCTGAGCTTCCCATTCTCTACCAGCAGCACCAGTATCCCAACTTTCTAGTCCTGCTGATCTCTCAGCAACAGCGGTGGAAACTGGGTTGGCGGTTTCTGGTCTGTTTTCTAAGAAACTTATGAATTCTATTATCTTTACAAATATAAGATGAGAAAATAATTTTTTCAATATTTTTTATTAATCTTTTTATAAAATGAAAAGAAACTCCTATGATTGGTTAAGGAAGGTGGTTATGCCTGAGTGGTTTGTGGGGTTTTCTTTTTTTTTTTTTCTCTTTTCATTCTTTTTAACCTTAAGCTTTAAGTTGAAACATTCTCAGATGTTTGGGGGGAAAACATCCTCTTAAAATGGGTCCTTGTGCTTGCCTTCCGGGGAGGCGGTCCTGAGCAGGTGAATCATAGGCACTTATGCATATGGTATATGCGGACTGCACCCACCTCTTCCCCCCTATGCCTCTTGGGTTGTAGTGCTTTTTCCTTATTTTGCTACATTTCTATAGTTAAGTTGGTTTTACTTGAATGACTCATGTTGAGGGGGAAAAAATGAAAATACCCTTAAAGATTTGTTTCAACTCCTCCTGCAAATAAAAATAAATAAATGAAGTGGCAGATGTAAATGGACTCTGGTCATTGTCACCCTGAGAGTGTGGGGTGGGGGATGGATCTCTCCACGAGCAGCTTCAGGGGACCTGGAAGGTGAAATGCCAGCTGGAAGCTGGACCCAGACCTAGGCCCAGTCCCATCCTCACCAGCCCCCACACACTGGTTTAGAAGGAGCCTCAGTTGTCCCCCTGGTGGTTTATGACCACATTCCCGTCCCAGTGGTTTTACTTTATCCCATACGTTGGACACGCCGGAACCAGATTTTTTCACTATGGTGTGTCATGAACAAGGACTTTGGCTTCGAAGATGGTGGGGCAGGGGCCAAGGGGTGTGGTAACAGGCACAGCCTTCTGTTTTTCCTCAGAGCAGGAAGATAACCTGTAAGTCAGACTAGCCCACATGGGATGGGCACCAGTGGGCCCTAACCTTCAGCACTTTCTAGCTCTGGGCTGGCTGTAGCCAGGAGCACCGAAAACCAAAGTTCCTTTCTTTCTGCCTTTCCCTTCTCCCCTTCCGCTGAAGAATCCGAAGGTGTTTTCTGAAACCAAACTGGAAGCGTCTTTGCCCTCTTAATTTCTCTTCCGTAAATGGGTGCCAGGAAGGATTGCACGCCTCCCAGCGAAAGCAGAGTACACCAGAAGTAGATTTGTGCACAGTGGAGCAAACACCTCATTCCACCCAGCTCCCAACTTGGAGCGGTTCCTGCCTGCAGGGGGACCGCACCCTGGTACATGCCTCTTCCCACCTCTTCCCTGCAGCTAAAAGCTTACCAGCAGGAAGATGATAGGCCGGGAAGTCTATGCGGAAGGTGGGTGGGAGCCTGAGGGCTAAGATAGGGAGGAGGGGCGGCAGCTAGACTGGAAATGTAGGTGACTAGGCCAGCAAGAGCAGGTGGGGAGCTGTGACCTCAGCACCGTCCGGAGACCCTGGAGTTCTCACTCCTAGGTTGGGGGCGGAACCTGCTGAGCCGGGCCGCCCCCCTCTCCCACACCCACTCTCAGCACCTGGAGCGAGACCTATCCTATCTGCTCGTGTCTCCGCCTCCTTTGCTTCAATCTCACAGCTAGTCCCAGCCTACCCAGGCCCAGTACACGGCTGCCCGCGTGTTCGCACTATTCTCCCTGCCCGGCTCTGGAGGGCGTCCCGGAAGCTATGGGTATGTGCAGAGGGTTTAGGGTGGCTCCTCTACACACCGTGTGGAATGGCAACCAAAGCCTACACTACCACTCCGTTCTCCCGCTGTCCTCAACACGGAGCTCGGGACGCGCACCACGGCCAAGGTGGCCCTGGCTGGGCCCTTCTGAGCCGCACTTCCGCCCGCAGAGGTGCTGGTCCTGGCAGGATACCGCGCGCAGAAGGAGGGCGAACTGAGTCTGGCGCTGGGGGATGTGGTCCGACAGGTGTGCAAGGGACCCACAAGGGGCTGGCTGCGCGGAGAGCTGGGGGGCCATTGTGGCCTCTTCCCTGAGCGCCTGGTGCAGGTGAGGCCGGACGGGTGTTGGGTTGGAGGCGCGGGCGGACCTCAGCCTGCACCCTGGGGACCTGAGAGCCCCTTTCCCCTGGCCCTCATTTCCAGGAGATTCCGGTGACTTTGCGCGGTGCAGGGGAGGCGCCGAGACCACGCTGTCCACGCACCCATGGTGAGAGGTCCGAGGGTGGGCGGGAGTGCAGAGCCAGCTACGTCCTGCAACCCCCAACTCTCGGGGACTGGCGCCTCTGTGGGTGGAGCCGCTGAGCGGCTCCGCGGACTGTGACTGTTTCTCCAGCACAATACTCCGCCCTGGGCGGGGCACTCTCAGCCCGCCCCTCCCCAGCTCAGCGGACTGGCACCAGCTTAAGTGGCCTCGCTCACGTCCCATTCCAGGTCGCCCTGCCAAATCTTGGAGCCCCCAGAGATGGTGCAAAGTGAACTTCAACTACAGCCCGGAGCAGGCGGATGAGCTGAAGCTGCAAGCTGGGGAGATAGTGGAAGTGATAAAGGAGGTAGGGGACGAGGTGATGAGAGGATTTGGGGGAGATGATGGAGTGCTTCTCCGGGTGAGGGGAGATGGCTGAAGTGAGGGTGGGGGCGTTGGGAGTGGTGAGGGACGCAGACATGGGAAACTGAGGCAGCAAGGATGGAGGCAGTCATCAGGCAGAATCGGGGCAGAACCGAGAGTGTACGATTTCTAGAGAGACCTTTGGGGGCAGAATGAGATGCCCCTGTGTCCACCCCCCTCCGCAGATTGAGGACGGCTGGTGGCTGGGAAAGAAGAACGGGCAGCTGGGAGCCTTCCCATCCAACTTTGTGGAGTTGCTGGACAGTGGGCCCCCAAGTGAGACCTGGACCCTGTGACCCCGTGAGACCCTGTGACCAGACTCTGCAATCTCCAATGACCCTCCCAGTGGCGTGAGCCTGTGATCCACACATCCTGACCCTTTGTCCCCTTTGACCTCTTCTATGATCTAAGCTGTGAATTAACAACCCTGCCAACCTCCCTTTCCCTCACCAGGCCTTGATAACCCAGACATGCCTTCAATCAGTCCTGATTCTCAGCGGCCTCCCAAGGTAAATTGGGTGGAGTGAGCACAGAGGTGGTGCATTCTTCGTGGGGCTTGGAGGCCGGGGATGTGGGGGGATGTGGAGGCTCAGCTTGTTCCTCCCTCTCCTTGCCCTCACTAGCTGGGCAACCTGACCTATGACAGCCCTCCAGACTACCTGCGGACAGGTGAGCATCCAGCCAAAGGATCCCTTGGATAGCCCTTCCCAAAGCCACGGTGACTTCAGGGAGTGGGGACCCAGCTAGGCTGATGGAGGAGGGAGAGGCAGACTGATTTGGGGAGGGGAATTGGCTCCAGAGGACTGACTTCCCCTCAGTCTCCCACCCTGAGACCTACAGAGTCCTGTTTGACTACCAGCCCGAGGCCCCAGATGAGTTGGCACTACGGAGGGGTGAAGAGGTGAAAGTTCTGAGGAAGGTAGGAGAAAGGCCCAGGCAGGGGAGGGTGCAGGGAAGGGTGTGTTGAGAAGGGGTGGGACCTGGGGAGGAAGGAGCTTGGGGACCTGGCTCACCTCACCACAGCGTCTTTCTCTCTCAGACCACAGAGGATAAGGGCTGGTGGGAAGGAGAGTCCCAAGGCAGAAGAGGAGTTTTCCCAGACAACTTTGTGCTCCCACCACCCCCAGTGAGTACGGAGCCAGACACTCAGGTGGCGGCGGGGGGCAGGTTGCTCTGGACAGAGTTGGAGGGCCACCCCTAAATGAAGGTGAACCTAGAAATGTGGGGGCTTCCGTTCAGATTCTGATACTACTTGTTTACACAGACCAAGAAGCTGACCCCACGAAAAGTGGCATCACGAGAATCAGGTGGGTGCCCAGGAAGCCCGGGATTGGGGTGAGGGGTTGTCCGGGAGGCCCATCAGTTGCCTGTAAACACCTACAGCTCCCCAGTGGTCCAGTACACCCACTGAGGACCTATGTCCTGGTGGGGTAAGGGTCTGTTAGGAATGTATGTGGGTCAGTATTTGTGTATGTCGATATGTTCATATTTCTCTGTATGTTTTGAGAATGCAGCTATCAGCATGTTTATATTTGTTTCATTTTTTCCTAAGAGAATGTATGGACTGATGTGTTTTTGTCTACAAGACTGTGTGTATGTTCACGTGTCTTTTAAGTGTGTATATGAATAGCTTTGTATATGTGTCTGTGGGGATGTGTGTCTTTTAATTTACCTTTTCTTTAGAAAGATTTTATTTTTAGAGAGAGGGGAAGGGAGAGAGAAAGAGAAGGAGAGAAACATCAGTGTGTGGTTGCCTCTCATGTGCCTCCTACTGGGGACCTGGCCCGCAACCCAGGCATGTGCCGCGTCTAAGAATCGAACTGGTGGCCCTTTGGTCCCCAGGCCCATGCTCAATCCACTGAGCTACACCAGCCAGGGCTAATTTACCTTTTAATGTAATATTTTACACATATCAAGAATATATATGTGTGTGTACAAATGTATATATACATATTACATATATTGTGTTTAAAAACTTCATGAAAACCCGTGGTCTGTCACTCCAACCCAAGAAGTAGAACACGCCATGAGTTTGTGTGCACATTCCTCCTCATTCCCACTCGGCACCTTCCCCCCTACCAGGGGTAACCACTGTCCAGAATTTTGTGCTTATAGTTCTCATGAGTTTTTAAGTTTACTTATACATGTATGTGCCTAAACAATGTATCACTTAATTTATTTTTGCTTGTTTTTGAGCTTTATAAAAATGGTATATGTTTATAGTCTCTAGGACTTACTGTTTCCAGTCAGCATTATGTTTCTAAGATTCATCTATGTTGTATGTAGGCGTTATTCATTTTTCTCTGCTGTATAATATTCCTTCTAGGGAATCACTTATGTATCTGGTCTCCTCCTAATGTTGGACATTTTTAGTTTTTCTAGTTTTTACTATTGCAAATAGTGCTGCTGGGAATATCCATGTGTCTGTCTTCCGCTATGTAGGTATAATTGCTTCTCTAGGATATAATTCTAGGAGTGGCAATGCTAAATTATAGAGTATGTGAATATTCAACTTTTATTAGATAAAGTCAGATTATTTTCCAAAGTGATTTTATACTTCAGTGCTTCGCTATCTAGGTATAAGAGATCTTTATAATCCAAATCCTCTTCATCACTTGGTATTACTAGATTTCATTATTTTTGTGAACCTAATAGGTCCAAAATACCATTTCATTATGGACTTAATTTGCATTTTCCTAGTTAGTAATACTTTGTTGGAGTTCTTTATATATTCTGAATATCAATCTTTTTTTTATAAAGTATTTTTTATTGTTTTATTTTTAAGATTTTATTTATTTTTAGAGACAGGGAAAGGGAAGGAAAAAGAGAGGGAGGGAAATATCAATGTGTGGTTGCCTCTTGTGCACCCCCCCTACTGGGGACCTGGCCCGCAACCCAGGCATGTGCCCCGACTGGGAATCAAACCCATGACCTTTTAGTTTGCAGGCTGGCACTCAGTCCACTGAGCCACACCAGCCAGGGCTGAATATCAATTCTTCATGGGTTATACATGTTAAAGTGTTGCTTTTTATTTTTAAGTACTTTTATTGATTTTAGAGGGTGATCCAATTATGCCTTTTTCCACACGGACAGTTGTACCAGTATCATTTATTGTTTTCTGCATGTCGGTTTTACACAACCTTTTTATAAGATTTATTCCTAGATACCTCAGTTTTTATTGTGTCTCTTAAAAAATTAGATATCCTTCTGTTCATTGTAAGCATATAGAAGTGAATTGATTTTTGTATAATGACCTTAAAGCTGGCCATTGTAATAACTGTTTATTTTAATTTACCTATGGATTTTTTAATACTCTCCTGAGGACATGCTTATGAATTTTAGAGGGGAAGGGAGGGAGAGAGAGAGGGAGAGAAACTATGTGAGAGAGAAACATCAATCAGTTGCCTCTTGACTGAACCTACAACCCAGGCATGTGCCCTGACTGGGACTCGAACCAGCAACTTTTCGATTCATAGGCCACCACTCAGTCCACTGAGCCACACCAGCCAGGGCTAAATTCTTAATAAGTTTTGTATGAAGACAGTCATGTCATCTGTGAGTAATAATAATTTTGTTCTGCCTTTTCCATCCCTTCTTTTTCTTTTTCTTTTTTTTTGCTATAGGGATTGGGATCTCAGTATAATATTGAATAGAAGTGGCGATGCTGAACATCATTACCATGCTTCTGATTTTAAACGAAATGCTTCTGTTGAGATATTTTTCTAGTTTTTCTTCATAATTTTGTATTTATTTTTACTGTCCTCATCTGATTATCAGTGTTACGCTGGCCCCATGAATGAGTTAGGGAGAACAGACTTTGTTTCTTGGATATCTGCAACATGTTACATCAGGTGGAAATCATCTTGCCCGGAAAGCTGGTAACACTTGCCCGTTTTCTTTTTCTCCATCATGGAAAAAAAATATTTAAATTTCTTTAATAGTTATGAACGAATCTAGTTAAAATCCTGTCCTTTTCCTTAAAACTACAGAAATTGAATCTCTCACATTTTTGGAGGCTAGAAATTTGAAATCTAGATGTTGGCTTGGCCACGTTTTCTGTGAAGGCTCTGGGGAAGAATCGCTTCTGTGTCTCCGCTGAGCCTCTGGTGCCTGGTGCTAGCAACCTGGCCTTGTAGATGCGTCACTCCACTCTCTGTCTTTACATGGGCTTCTGCCCTGTGTGTGTTCTCTC
>PVKM010019006.1:0-24594 GCA_004027735.1 Carollia perspicillata | reverse complement strand
TCCCGTCCCTGCCCGCGCGGCCAGACTCTTGGTAGTACCCGGCCATAGACTTGGCAATGTTCCAGTGGGCGACAAACCTGTAGGATCCAAAGGGACACGCAGCATGAGATGTGGCAGAAGATCCGAGGGGAGGAGTGGCTCCAAGTGGGTGGAGCAGGGCTCTCCACAGTGACCAGAGGTGGGCAGGCGGGCAGGGAGGACAGGGAGAGGACCCAGGGTGCGGCATGGCCAGGACACCCGCAGTCCATCCGCAGGCCTCTCTGCCGTGGAGCAGCCCAGTTCAGAGGCCACAGCAGTAAAGGGTGAAAGTCCAACACATGAGAAAGAAAAAAAACCCACAGTCAGAGGTCCCGTGGGGGAAAAACACTGGGCTTAAACAAATAAGACTAGGCCTCTTACGAGCTGTACAACCTTGAAGAAATCCTTTATAATCTCTTTGAAGCGGGAAAAGGATAACATTTATTAAATAGCTACTATGACTGGTCTGCAAACCAAAGGGTCGCCAGTTCGATTCCCAGTCAGGGCACATGCTTGGGTTGTGGGCCGGGTCCCCAGTGGGGGGCACGAGAGAGGCAACCACACATAGATGTTTCTCTCCCCCTCTTTCTCCCCCCCTTCCCCTCTAAAAGTAAATAAACAAACCCTTAAAAAAAAAGTACTGTGAGCCAGTGTATGTATTTGTCTCATTTAACTGTTACAGTCCTGTCATGTGAGGTAGCCCCATTTTAGAGACAATGAACTTGAGATTTAGAGAGGTAAACTGTACAAGATGACATGGCAAGGGGACAGTGGTGCTAGGATTTGAGCTAGGGGTGTCTGACTTCAAAGTTGGCCCCTAATAAAACACATCGAACCCAGCATCCAAACTCTAGTTACCAAGGCCATGTTCAAAAGCAGACTTGACTCGAGGCGGTGAGCAGTCAGTACGATATGCAGAGGACGTATTACACCTGAACCCTAACTCCTTTTATTGACTGATGCCACCCCAATACAGTCAGTAAAAATAAAGTCTCTGTTCCCTCAAATGCAGTGCGAACTGCGCTGAGCAACCCAGGGTCACTCTGAGTCTTTTTTTTTTTTTAATTTTTAAGTATTTTATTTATTTATCTTTAGAGGAGAAGGGAAGGAGAGAGGGAGAGAAACATCAGTGTGTGGTTGCCTCTCGTGCATCCCCTGCTGGGACCTGGCCTGCAACCCAGGTATGTGCCCTGACTGGGAATCAAACGGCGATCGTTTGGTTTGCAGGCCCAACTCTGAGTCTTAATAAGACCATGCACGCAAAGGTGCTCCTTAAATCATACAAGGCACCACTGTTGGTGGCAGTCAGAGCAAAGGGCTTCAGGTTGTAGCCCAAAATGTCTCCAGAAGGTCAGGAGTGGCTGGAGGTAAAACTCTTCCAACAGCAGCAGTGTGGGCCTGGGAGGCGGGACGCACCAGTCTCCTCGGCCTGTCGGTCAGCAAGAAGAAGGGACGATGGGGACAAGCTCTCTGCCCTGACTTCCTGCAGGGAGCAGGCTAAGACACCTCTAAGATGTGAGTGAACAAGCTGTGCTAATGAATGAGCCCGATGGTCTGCCTGCTGCCCCGCCTCCTGGGGACTGCAGAACCGTTCTGCAGTCACGGGGAGCAGGCTGCACGGAAACAGTCAGCACGTGGGCTGTGTGCTAGGGACCCCCTCCTGGGGCCTCATTCCCTGCTGGCCCTAGAAGGAGCACATGGACCTGGTCCTCCTGGAGGAGTGCTAGGCAGCCCACCCCACGCCAGGCCCTGATCAGGAAGGCGAGACAAGAACCAGAGCTCACCTGACATTGGCTTTGTCCACTCCCATCCCAAAACTAATGGTTGCAACAATTACGGGGACTTTCTCCTCCATCCACTCGTTCTGCACCAGCGTTCTTTCAGAAGCCTTGAGCCCTACAAAGGAGGGAAAGGTGGAGATGGGAATTCGCCTTTCCCTGGGGTTTCCCTTGGGGTCTATCTTGGGTTTGACACTATGCTGGGCACTGTACACACTCCTGAATTCACTACTTACCAGTTGTGTGACCTTGGGCCAGGCACTTAACCTCCAATAAATGTAAAGACCCTAGCCTGTGCATGGCACACGGCACTCAACGAATGTTAGAGCAGAGATTCAAACCCAAGTCCATTGGCCTCCAAAGCCTGTGCTCTTTCCATAACACGGATATGTGGGCTTAGTTCATCCCCTGTGGCTGCGTGCGCATAGGCAAGAAAAAGAATTCAGGAGTCACAGGCCTCATTTTGGACCTCACTCATGTCTAGACCCCCTTTTTGTGGATTTAAACCAATCACGTTAGCTCTCCCTGGGTATCTAGAAAAGCTGTCAGAACACCTGACTTTCCAGGACCCAGAGGACCTCTCGCTCAGAGGCTCCCGAGCGTGAAGAGGACCACGCGGCCTGGGCAGCCCTTACCTGCGTGGTAGGCCTTGGCATTCAACCCCCTGGAACTGAGCTCTATCGCCAGCTGTTCACAAGCCTCTCTGGTCCTGCAGTAGACAATGCCACAGCCGGAAAACAACTGAATGGGAAGAGAGGAACAACAGAGAAAAAATAATCACTGGAAAAAACAGTCAGTCTGCTTTAAATGCAGGTATCTCTCATCAGCTTCAGTCTCTTCCAAAGCAGGCCACCCAGCAAGGCTCTGCCACTTTCTAACAAAGCAGGGGCAAAGCAGCTCAAAAACCAAGCAATCTGACCCCTCTGCCCTCTCCCCTCAAACCCTGAATAGGTCTGCAAAGGCCACCGTCACAGGCTGGCTGCTTGCCTCCCACAGAAGGTTTCGGGGACAAGGCAACTGCAGGAAGGGGAACGATGCCAGAAAGTCAAAGGGACAACTCTCTGCGCTTCAAGCAGCTATGGCTAGCCTGACTAAGGACGCTAGAAAAAGCAAAGGCCTTAGAAAGCCAGCAGCCATCTCTGTGCTGCAGACAGCATTCCTTAGGCATCTTGACCTCCCCACCTCGGTGCCCTCACCCCTTTATCAGTCTTCTGTCCAAGGGCCTTCAGGCAGAAGTCCCGCAGGTTCCGGTAGGGGTCAGAGAGCAGCTCTTTAAACTGCACGTCGTAAAAGAGATTGGCCCGGAAGCAGGGAGTCTTGAAGACAGCGACCGGCTGCTTCAGGTGCAGGGCGGCAAACACGTCCTCCTGGACCTGCGGGGTGGCTGTGGCGGTCAGGGCCACACACGGGGCATGTGCCAGGCGGGAGCGCAGGGCCCCCAGACGCAAGTAGTCAGGACGGAAGTCATGTCCCCACTGGGAAATACAATGAGCTTCATCCACCACCAGGTAGGACAGCAGGTGGCGGGACACCAGGGAGCTCAGGGTGGGCTGGAAGGAGGCTGACGCCGCCATCTCTGGTGTAATGTACAGAAGTTTGGTACGGGGCTTTTCTTGCTCCAGGTCAAAGAGCAGCTCCTTCTTCTCCTGGGCTGAGAGCTTCGAGTTCAGGGAACTCACTCGCACCTTCAGGGCCAGCAAGTGGTCTACTTGGTCCTGAGGGCACAAGGGGGAGAGGCACAGAGGGGAGTGTAATTGGCTCACAGGATCTCAGACAGTCATCGCAAAGCCCTGGGGTATTTCCCAGTCATAAAACATCCCCCGCTACCCTCCGATATGTCTTCTCTTTGCATAAAAGAAATACTAAGAGGCCCTGGCTGGTGTAGCTCAGTGGATTGAGTGCGGGCTGTGAAACAAAGGATCGCGGTTCGATTCCCAGTCAGGGCACACACCTGGGTTGCTGGCCAGTTCCCAGCAGGGAACGTATAAGAGGCAACCATACATTGACATTTCTCTCCTCTCTCTCCTTCCCTTCCCTTGTAAAGATAAATAAAGAAAATATTTTTTTAAAAAAGAAATACTAAGAGGACCGGCTCTGGAGCCAAGCAGACCTGGATGCAATCCTGGCTCATGAAACTGCCACACGCTCTTGGCTCGTTCTTAACCTTAACCCGTCCCTGTTCTCACTCCCTGCCCCCCACCACCATAAACACAGTAACTGTGTAATAGGGTTGTTGAGGGAATTAAACTTCGCATCTCAAAGGTGAAATCAATGCAAGTAAAGCACCGGCACCGAGCGCTGTTGTCGTTCTTCCCTGTCTCTCTCCGCGGCCGAGCGCTCTTAACTACACGGCTACACTGCTCATTGCCGATCCCAGCAGCCCATCCACAGGCCTCCAATGGAGTCAGAAATGCAGAGGAGATGCTAACGACATCCCAAGGAGTCTCTCAGCTCCTGTCACAGCTGTGCCCTTGCCAGAATAGAGGAGGGCACCAGGGATCCCCGTATCAATGTAGCTCTCTACCCATCTGCACCTTCTATCCCATCAAGAGCGGGCATGTGTACACAGATACAGTTCCACAGTCCTTGGGACAAAAAGTAACGAAGGAAGTAAGAGTCCACCCGGGAGCTATGCACTAGTGGAGAAGCCCACATATGGGCAATCTGGAAACCCAATACAGCGAGGGAGATAAGCAAATCAAGGAAAGTAAGAGGCAAAAGACCAGAGAAAGCAGAAACGAAATTTCCAGGTATAAACGACCTTTCCCTAACCTCCTGGGCTACGCTCTTCATTCCCCTGCGCCTCACCTGAATCAAAGCAATGAGAGGGGAGATGACGATGGTGATGCCTTTGGCCAACACGGCAGGGAGCTGATAGCACAGGGATTTTCCTGCCCCTGTGGGCATGCACACAAAGACATCCTTGTCACCTGCAAAAGCACAAGACAACACCTCAGTGCTTCCCGCCTTTTATCTCTTTCCTTCAAGGCTGTTGAAAATTCATTGAGAATGTAGGAAAATGCCCTAGCAGAGTGTACGGCACTCAGTTGGGCAGGGGTGCGGTCGCGGGGAGGCCGTTCTCAAAAGAATCTTAATTCCCTTCCCCTCCTTTCTATGAAAAGGGTACAGGAGCATTGGGAAAAGCACACAAACCACTTCTGATAATGGTCCTAACAACTACAAGCTTAAGAAGTCAGAGTTGGCTGGGATACAGATGATTGTACTAAATAGCCACGTAGGCTGAATACTTTGTAGATGAGTGGGCATATCTGCGTAGACATGGAAGCGACATCACTTAGATGTCTTTTGTTTATAAATGTTACAGTGTAATCAATATTACATTGCTGCCCCTCTCTTGACAACTTCCATTTGTCAACAAATCTCAGATTTACGGTATTATTACTCCTTCCTTCCCTATTTGGGATCCAGGCCACTCAATCTTTAACGAAGGGATGGCCTACGGGTCAGTGGCTGGATTAGGCTCTTTCTGCCAACCCTACACAAACTTGTGGGTCTCTGTGAACTGTTTTCAAAGACGATCTGTAGCTCTGGCTATGAAATGTAAGAAAGAGAACAGCTGGGTGGCTCCACCGATAAAACTGCAAGTTTGGGGAGAGGAGTCTACAAGGTTTCCAAAACCAATTAAGGACCAAAGGTGAGGAGGTAGGAAGGGTCAGGAGGGTGTTCTAGGCAGTGCTTCCGTGTAGCCAGCATAAATGCAAACGCAGGTAGTCCTGCAATGTTACCTTTCACCACAGCCATGGTCGCACTCTCCTGTAAAGGCGTTTTAAAAGAGTCAAACCCGAAGACCTTCTTCAACGTGCTCCGGACTCGATGCTCAGGGTCAAAACGAGAGGAACGGTGGCTGCTCATCTTCGCGACAGACGGTGGCCCGAGGTTAAGGCAAAGGTGATGATCATATGGTTATGGCAACAGCCCCCTGTTCTGCTTTTATTCAAATACTGCTTATTTTTCTCTGTGAGTATAAATTTGCTTTATCACAGTCAAGCAATACATGATCTTCAAGTAATACAGCTCCAGGTGAACAGCCTCAAGCAACACATTCCTGGGTAATTAACATCTCCCCTTTCACGTCAGTGAAAAGAAAAACTGAACTCTCCCAGGCCACGGTATATATAGCGCAGAGCCAGAAATCAGATCATGAGAAGAAACGCAATGTCTTCGGAATAGTTTGGGGAAGGTGGAATTGCTCGTCTAAGATTCGTCTTCTGCTCCTCCTACAAGCACGGCTATGACGACCCTTCTTCCCCCCAGGACCCCGACCGATCCCTTCTTCCCCACTCCCAGAGAAGAGACCTTCCGCTTTCCTCCTCGGAGCCCCCAATCCACTCTTTTCTTCCTTCCTCAGCTGAAGTCTCACTCTCCACGCCAAGGTATCAAAGCCGGCCTTGGGCCGCCCAGGAGCGAAGGGCTCAAAGTTGGGGAAGGAAGTCAACGTCTGCTGGCTCGGAAACTACCGGGGGAGTCCCCTCGCTCCCGCCAACTCTCAGAACCCAATCTGCTAGACCTTCAGTACCAGGTAAAACTCAGGCAACCCTGAATCCGTCGCGCAGTAGTGACGTTAGGGGGCTTTCTGAGAGGGCGGGGCCAGGCTCAGAAACAGCCATTTTGATTGGCTCCTGGTCCGGAACCGGCGCGGATTCTCCTGAGACCCGGAAGAAGTCGCCTTTCCGTACGGAAGTCGTCTTTCTGTAGTCAAGGGAGTGAGGCCCGCCGAGGCCGTGGGAGAAAGATGGCGGGGAAGAAGAATGTCCTGTCTTCTCTGGCAGTGTACGCGGAAGATTCAGAGCCCGAGTCTGACGGCGAGGCTGGAGTCGAAACGGCGGGCAGCGCGGCTGGTGAGGCCCGAGTCGGAGGGTGGAAGGGGAGAAGCAGGTGTTTGCTCCGAATGCTGCTCCGCTTGCAGGGCGGGAGGGGGAAGAGATGGTCTTTGGGCCCCAAGTGTCGGGCCCCGAAGCGCCGTCGGGGTCCCGGGCTGACGCTCTGTGGTAAAAATGCATCGTCTCTTTCCGTTGATTCGATTATGTTGCCAAAATTTACCGAAAATCTCTGTGCCGGGCATCTTGCTGGGCAGAGGGATGTACAAAAGGTGGAGAGGGTCCAGGGCTAGTGAAACAGGCTGCCTGTTCTCTCTGAGCATGTTTGATGGAAGAGAGAGAGGAGCAGAACGTAGGCGGAGGGTGATACGGGTTGTGTCTTACTGCATTTATAACTTTGAAGTAACGTGCGCTAGACGCATCTTGGAGCTTTTAAAAACTGTATCTGGGCTGCACTAGACTGGGAAGCCTAATTCTGTAGTTCTGGGCATGTGTGAACTTTACAAGGCTCCTCGGTGATCCCATTATTTTGTGAGTTGTTGAAACTCCTCAGCGATTTTGTTGCCCTACTCAGGATGAGAATCGCGATGTTAGGAAGTGAGAACAGACTTATGCGGGAACGAATAGAGGCAGTAAGTTACCTAATATATCTGGGTCTTAGTTTCCTCAACGGAGAGTGAGGGGCTTGGACTTAAGTAGCTGCTCTCAGTTTTGTGTGGTCTTTGCCAGCCGGGAGGTTTTCTGGTGGTTTCCCAGTAATTTGTATTGTTTTTAGGGTTTTCTTGGTGGTGGTTTGTTTTGTGTTAAACGTAAAAAAAGATTGTTTCTCAGGTAGGTGTGTTGGGAATCCCGTGGAGGAGTACCCCCTGTTCAAGGTCCTGTTCCTAGGGGAGGGCACACAGAAATGAGGATGACAGAGTACCCGGATGAGGAGATGGGTTCACTGGTGCACAGGATACAAGGTAGCCGTCTACAGAGGTGCTCAGACAGCAGAGTCCGGGGCCTGTGGTCATTTAACATGAGATTTAGGTTCCTTTTTTATCCTAAGCTACAGTTCTAGCCACTCACATCACTGAAAGGTTTCCTTGAACTTCCCCCCATTTACTCATTTTTATTTTTCCCCTCTGTTTCAGAGGAGAAAGGTGGATTGGTGTCTGAAGCCTACGGAGAGGATGATTTTTCTCGCATCGGGTGTGATGAAGATGGTTACGAAGAAGAAGAGGATGAGAACAGCAAACAGTCGGTAAGTGGATCTGTGCCCGAATCCATAGCTGCTCAGAGCACCATTCCATTGGTTAGAAACCCTGAGCTGTTCCAGCAGTGTTTTTTTTCCTACCTAATGTCACCCCCGCCCGCCCCCCGCCCACACACTCTTTGGTGTCAGTTAAGGAAACCGGGTTGGATGGTGGCACTTCTGTTTGTAAGTCAAATCTGTTGTTACCTGGAGCATTTCGTATTAACTTTTGAATTAAAATTTTGGGGAAAACAGTGAATTATTTTATCTAACCCAGATATCAGCGAGGGTTTTATGGTGGTTTTCCCTTTTTCGGTCATATTTATTCTGTTCGTAACAGTGTATTCATCCTAATTGGTGGATTATTTGTGTCTGCAATCAACACTGTATTATTTTTCATCTTGGTTGGGGCTCATTCAAATCTTCAGCTTATTTAAAAGGTTAGGAAGGGAAATTATTATTGTGTGTTTGTGACTTAATCCTTCTTAACCTCTTTCTCAGCCTTTTACTTCACATTTGTTACCGCAGTGCCCTTGGTTCTTGACCACAAATCTTGCCCGAAGTTCAGCGCGTGGTGGCTGACAAAAGAGAACTTGCGTCCCAACCAGAAAGGCCTTAGATACACCCTCACCTGAGAATCATGAGCCAGAATGTAAAAGTTTGGGGGGAAGCAAAACAAGGATTCCAGTTGGCGCTTAGTGCAAAGACGTGCAAAGTTGAACCTGGATATTTAGCAACTGCTTCAAATGAAATAGGCAGTGTACTTCCAGTATTGCTTTGAAAACTCTGTTATGCGTTGATATTTAAATATTACTGTTGAACTGCTTTCCAAAGTAAACAGAAATGTGCCGTGTGGTTTATGCTCTTTGGGAAGATATTTTCATGCCCTCAGCCCCACTGTTAATGCTGATAAATCAGAATTGACTGCAACTGGTTAGAAAGGCTTCGAAAGTCGTGTTCTTTTCCTGGCTTTTTTTTTTTTAAAGTGCATGCATTCTGGCTGAACATAACGATTTTCTTCAGTAGATCTGCGTAGTGTGTTTTGAAGTGTTATTCCATATTTGTTCGCCTTAAGATTTTCATCATATTTAAACTTTATTTCATGTTTTTGTGAAATCTCATTAAATCCCAGTATAGACCTTCTCAAACGTGGTCGTATTTGGCTGAGCTGCGTTTCTGATGTTCAGCCTGACCGTTTGAAGGAGGTTATGGAGACTGCCTGTATAGCCTCTGGCTCCCTGACACCTCACAGGACCATTAAATCTCAAACCCGTCGGAATAGGTGGTTCAAGACGCTCAGCAGATGTTTCTGTTAACATCTGGAATGCTGTTCAATTTACAGTGTAACTTGTTGGAAAAAAACAACAGTTTCAAGTGAAACTAAACTTTTTCCTGGGTGCTAAGTTAAAAGTTCCTGTGCATTGGGCGTTCTGGGTAGCGGATCGGATGAGTAGATCCTGGTAGGGGAGCTGACCTTTGACCTTCATTAGCACTCAGCGGAAGGGTGGGCTAGTACCTGCAAGGCCCATGCGCACCTCGGAGAACGCCTTGCCCGCGTGGTGCCTTGTGTCAGGGGGGCCATTTGGATAAGGAGCAAGGCTGGATGGAGTGGTAGGTGGCAGGTCTGGGAGGACTCGGGTGGAGGCAGGGCTCCTCACCTGGGGTCTCGGAAAGCCTGGGCAATGCCTGTTAGTCGTGCCGTCCCCAGGTCACTTGCCCTGGTCATTGGACGCCGACCTTCCTTCTGTTCGTGCTGGTGCCAGTGCTGCTCGGTGGAAGCACCGGGTGCAGCTGTGTGGGGGTCGCCGTGCTCTGGCTGTGAACACGGTCAGTGCAGGTCTGAGTCCGTTGTATTCACATCTGTGAAGAGCAAACGAGAAAAAGTTTGTGTTTCTGATTTCAAGTAATTGATATTTCCTTGGAAATGGTATGCTTGTCCTACCCTGTGGGGCCTGGCCTTATTCGTTGTCGCCTTTCCTCCGTTTTTCTCTATGTGATCAGTTTCAGGCATTTTCATTAGTGTAGACAGTGGTACTGCTGGAGCACCGACTTGTTCTTTCCCCTCCACATGATGTTCTTTCCCCCCAGAACATCTCCTTTTCCCTTTCTTTCTCCAGTGCCGGGTCGTAGGGGAGGGGAGGGGTTCTTCGTGGAATGACCCAGGCTGGGTAAATTGGCTCCAACCCCTAGTTTTGCATGTGAGAACCCTCAGGCCCACTCTTTTAAGCTTAATCCTCTAAATTCTTTGTCTTGTAGGAAGATGACGATTCAGAGACTGAAAAACCTGAGGCTGATGACCCAAAGGTATTTGGTGTTGGCTGTGGTGGGTGGCTGGATGCTAATGGCATTTTAACGTCATGGTTCAGTTCATATGTCTGGTCTAGGTCTGTCCCGCAGACCCTCGGTGCACCCATGTGTAAATGTTCTGGGGTGAAGTCAGTTTCATAAAGGAACCTGGAGGCCACTCTGGCATGAGTAAGTCCTGAGGCAGCCTGGACCCTTAGCCTTGCAGACAGAGCAAGGTCCCCAGGCCAGAGAGGCTAGAGGCCTGGCTGAGTGCAGCAGTCTGCCTGCACTGTGCAGCCAGCGGGCTTTGTGGGGTCGCTGCTCCTGCAGGCTGGGCAGATGCGGGAGTGTTTCCAGAGTCAGGAGGCATTGAGGGCCGCCCTGTGTGCTCTGGGTTCTCTGCAGTTGTCCGGGAGCGCAGAAGGTCCAGAGAGGGTGAGGGAACAGTGCCGCCCCCTGCTGCTGGGCCTAATCATGGCTTTTCCAGGCTCGAGCCTTTCCACTCTGGGGTGGATCACACAGAGTGGTCTTCAGAACGACGTAGCCAGTTCTCCCGCTCCCATCCCAGTAGCAGCTGAGAGTCATCCGTGCCGTGAAGAGGGTCAAGGACTGCCCGCCCCGTGCTGCATGGGCTTATTGCTCTGAGTCTGTGCTGGGCTTTAGAGCGGGTGTGCCCATCAGGGAGACGCTCCTTAGGGACAGGCCTGTCCCTTCCTTCGAAAAAGGAAGGCTGATTGCATCCCGCGAGGCACGGGAAATAGAGCCCAAATTTTGTGATTGAAAACTACCTTAAAACCAGTGGAGGCCTTCAGGGTGACCTGGTGGAATTTAGGAAAATTATACCCAGTCAGGATCCAAAGTGGTAGTGTGTTTGAAAATGCACATGAGCCCTTTCCGGTTGGAACTAATCCTGTGATTGGATAGAACTATGTACAAGCCCTAAACTGAACCCATGAAAGGCTGTGGACAATGCCGAGAAGGAAGCACTGTACCAGGATGTTTTAGCATCAGCCTGCGGGAGGGGAAATGTACCCTAGGAACAACAAGTGCAGGCTCCTTTCTGTGCCTGGCGAGGAACCAGGCTCCCTTGTCCAAGCTGGAGGTAGGCCTGTGACCTAAAGGAAGGTCACAGCTCTGCCTGGGCTTGCAGTAGTATCAGTATCTGGCTTCTGTCTTAGTATTTGGGGTATAGGCCTTGGAACCTGTGCGTACAATAAGCCTAAGGCACCATCTCGGTGTCAGAGCTGCATGGTAGAAGGCAGGGGCGGTTTGCGGGCCCTGGAGCTTCTGGGTGTGTGGTCACCAGGTTTTGCCCTAAGCAGGAGCCTTCTGGGGAAGTCAGCTGAAGAGCAGGGTGTGTGCACCGAGCTGTCATCCCCTCTGGAAAACAGTGATTCAAACAGCAAATCCCCAGGAAATGACATGGCTTTATGAGAAAGGAAGAATCCCCGGGGTTAGGGGGCAGAACTGGGAAGTTAGTTAATGTGTCTTTTGTGCTCAGCCCGCCCTTTCTCTGTCTCATAAGAAGGTTGGAAACGTGTTGTTTATACTTGCTCCTTGACTGGTGTGATTTACTGCATTTCTTTTTTTTAATATCTTATTTATTTATTTTTAGACAGAGGGGAAGGGAGGGAGAAAGAGAAGGAGAGAAACATCAGTGTGTGGTTGCCTCTCACACATCCCCAACTGGGAATCTAGCCCACCACCCAGGCATGTGTCCTGACTGGGAATCGAACCGGTGACCCTTTGGTTTGCAGGCAGGCCGGTGCTCAATCCACTGAGCCACACTAGCCAGGGCTGTATTTCTTCTTAATTTTACTTTTCAGTTACAGTTTACACTCATTATTATTTTGTGTTAGTTTCAGGTGTCTGGCATAGTGGTTAGACAGTCACGTACTCCACAAAGTACCCACCTGGCACCACACACAGTTATTACAACATTGACTGTATTTCCTATGCTGTACTTTACATCCCTGCCATTCAGTCATTTGAAGTTCAAGTCTGTGGAATGAAAGGTTTCCAGGAAACAATTTCTGTCCCTGCAGGGGAGCCCTCAGAAATCAGAACACAGAATCCAGCCCCCCAGGTAACTCTGTACAGTTCTTTTGGAGGGTGAGCCTGGAGGGGGTCAAAGGGAGCTCGCCAGCGGGGATGTTCCCCAATCTCCAGTAGCTGGAGAGACCCACCAGCGGACATAAAGACTGCGAGTCCTCATGACATCTCTGAGGACTGGAAACAGTCCCCAGCGTGAATCTTCTGTGCCCCCCGTTCCTCGGTCAGGGCCCTGGCTCCCTCTCCAGCCTGAGCTGACCCCAGCCTGTCTTCCAGACGGCGGCCTCCGCCGCGAGCCCCTCTCAGCCCGCCCGCTGTTCTGGAACTTGCTGGCACATTTAAGTTTTATTTCAGTTGTTACCTAACTGTGTTTTTGTAGTCTAAACCTCTAATTTTGAATATTTCCGCTTTAAGTATGTGAAGTTTCTAACGAGAGGGTGCCATTTATTTTCTTAGCAAACGGGTTGCTGTCCTATGCGTCTTTCCCACTAGAGGGAGCACACTCCTTCCCACTTTGGCTTTTTCTGCTTTTAATTTTGCCAGAGCTGTTAGTTCTCAGAACATTTTGGTTCCTCTACACAATTAAAAATTATAGTCTCAAACAGTATTTCTTCATTTTGGTTTTATCTGTTGACATTTGTTTTCTTAGAAGTTAAAACTGAAGAAATCTTTCAATGCTTATTTTAAAATAACTAACCTATTACACATTAACATAACCTTTCAATGAAAAATTGTACTATTCCCAGGAAAGTACAAAGAGAGGTATCGTTTTACCAATTTACAAGTTTCTTTAATGTCTAATGCTTATCTTAGTAAAAAGCTGGGTTCTCATGACTGCCACGTGCAGTCAGGCGCAGTGCAACTGTGGTTGAAGTATTTGAAGGACCTCCATCCTCACACAGACAGACCCTTTGAAACGGAAACATTTTATTAGCTGTCCAGATACTCGTGGATATTCTTCGATACCTCATCAGGATTCACCAAGTGGTAGTCTCCTGAAGGCTGGTTAGTTGCAGTGTGGACGGTGAGACCTCAGCGGTGGGCGTGGCGCTCTGCCGCCGTGAGGCCCGCGGTCCCTGCTGCGCCTGGAACGGCTCTTCCACCCGTGCCCGGTCCTGCATCGTCAGGCACCGGGGGTCGGGGGGGGAACATCGCTTCACCGAGTGACTCGGGTGTCCTCGGTGCTGGCACGTTTGGATCTCTTGTAGCCCCCCCAGAGTTGTGCTTGCTAGTGACATCCCTGATCTCGTCGGACAGGCCATCAAGTGCGGAGGCCGTCTGGCTCACAGTGCGGAGCAGGCGCTTTCCCAGGTCCTGATTTTTGCTGCAGCACCTGAACGTTATCATTGCCGGTAAACACCCTCAGTTTTCCTTGAAGTGACAGGCTTTGTTTTTGAGAGCACATCTGCCCGACTCCCAGATCAGGAAAACCGTAGTTCATCGGCCGGTCATTCTTTCCAGTAAAGTGGTGTCCTGTGACGAAAGCGAGCGGCTAGTTCAGCCGGAAGCTCAAGTGCTCACACACGTGCCTTTCTGGGAGATGATTGAATTTATGCACACCTCTCATGTCATCACACAAAGCGCTTTAAAAAGGTACTCAAGAATCAAGGACATTTGGAAGTGAAATTGGCCTTTTTTTTTTTAACCGAGGGTGTGACACCAGCTAGAACTTGGCACCACTGCCTTGATTGACTGAAGGGCCGAGAAGTTGGCCCACCGTTCCCCTGTATATGTCAGCACGGTGAAACAGGTGAATAGTGTCTTAGTGCTATCAAAATGGCTTTGACCTTGCAGACCCCCAGGGGTCCAAGATCAACTTTGAGAACCGCTGTTCAGAAACAAAAATCTCGGGTCGGCAGGATTAATAGCTGCAGTAACTCTTTCGTGGCTCTGTGTGCCCATTAGGCCGTTGCCGCTGCTCTAGGGGCTTGAGCTGGGTGTGGGCAGGGGCCTCCAGAGGAAGAGAGACAGCCCAGGGGGTGGGAGCAGTTAGAGCCCTGGAGTCACACCTGGGTTTGAACTCCGGCAGTCCTTGGGGATGCCCCCTCATCTCCGTGTTTCCCATCTGGAAAAGGGGCTTCGTGACAAAATCTGCCTCACCTGTTTAGGAGGCTTACCTGAGCAAAATGCCAACAAATGCTTAACGCGATACTGTCGGCAGATCTGTGTGTCGTAGTGTCAGGCGCAGCGAGCGCTGCCCCTCTGCTCCCTTCCCAGGCGGGCCCCACGCGTCGGGGAGCTGCTTTTGGAGCAGGTGCAGTCCGCGTTCAGACTGGAGCACACTCGAGGGGAGTCCGAAAGATGAGGGACCCGAGACCGCAGCACGCGGGGAAGGGCTAAAGGGCAGGGGGAGAGAAGACTGGGGAGGAGCTGGGAGCTGCGTCTGCATTCTCGGGGTCCAGGAAGGGAAGGGAAGGGGGCGGCCACCGTGAGGAGCGACATGCGTGGCAGGAGTGTGTCCCCGTCTTCGGCTAACGAGCGCTCCATCGTCTCTGGCCCAAAGTGGGTAGAGCCGCTCTGGGGGGCAGTGAGCTCCTTGATCCTGGACCTCTTTCTGATAGGCTTCAAGAAACCATTCGTTAAGCTAGTCCTAAAAGAAAGCTGTAGGCTGGGGTTGGACAAGCCCCCAAGGGGTGTCCTGGGGAGAGACTTGGGCATTATGGCTGAGCGAAGTTGAGTTTTCTCTAACTTTGTTGTCTGGCGGTTTCAGGAAGTCCACGTGTGTGCAGTACAAAGACTGGGGATTGCCCTCATTTTATTACTCTGATGTGTGGGGTTACCAGATGTGGGAGCAAAGTCCCATCTTTGGGGGTGTGAGTAGGAAACGGTGACCCCAAACTCACCTCTGGGGAGCCTTCGGCCCTGATCCATCGGCCTCGCGGTGTCAGGACTGCTGGGGCGGCTCTCGGGTTGCTGAGTCCACGCTGGTCTAGAGAAAAGGAGGCTGGAGAAGGGGGGGCGGGGGGCTCCCCAGGGAACAGCAGGCTCCGGCGCCTGAGCCATCAGCTCCCCCTCACTTCAGTTTTCCGGTCTTGACCTCTGCGCTGAGCAGCCCGACTCAGGTGGTCTGCTTACTCAACAGAAGGCGGCAGTGCTGCCAGGGAGGAGTCGGAGGGGCCGAGGCAGCCCCCGTCCAGCCCCTCCCTTCAGGGCTGGGTGCCTGGTGGCTTCAGTGTTTCCTCCATCGGTTTGCCCTTGGCACCTGAGCCTCCCTGTTCACCGCTCTGCTCTGTCCGCGGTTTACCTCAGTTGCCCTGGAACGTTCTCCCTTGTTTGTTTTTCCCCACTCGCTCAGTTCCTGTGGATGAAGGCATTTCCACTCACTCACTGACCCTGACACACCCTTCCTTTGGAAACAGACACGGGCACCGATGGCCTGGACCGAGCAAGCCGAGCGGCCTATCGCCAGCTACCTGGGAGGCCGGCCTCCCTGTGGCGGGCGGGGTCCGGGCTGCAGCCCGAGAAGGAGCCCTCCCGGCCCAGGGAGCGAGCATCTGTCCAAACAAAACCATGCCTCTGGGTCAGGGAAGTGGCCTTAGGTGAGGAAAACAGGTTTTGGCACTTTTTACTTTATTTATTTATGTTTTAAATACTCACCTGAGGATACATTTTCATTGATTTTTAGAGGGAGAGGAAGGGAAAGAGAAACTTCAGTGTGAGAGGCAAACATCAAGCAGCTGCTTCCCACACACTCCCTGACCGGGGACTGAACCCGCGACCTAGGCGTGTGCCCTGACCGGAGATCAGACCCACACCTCCTGGTGTACGGGACAATGCTCCGATTGAGTGAGCCCCCCAGCCAGGGCTGTTTGGTATTTTTTAAAAGGCGTGTTGATCCCCAGTTAAAACATTTTTTAAATTCTTCAGGCCCGAAAGTCTTGTAGAAATGTGGCGTTTGGAGACTGGAGCTGGTCCCGTGGGTGTGGAGCAGGAAGGCCTGGGGTGAGCACTGGCGCAGCCTCCCTGCGTCCGGGGCCCACGGGCCCGCGCCCCAAACTGCCCTTCGCTGTCTGGGAAGCCAGGGCTGTGGCCCCCGCTCTGCCAGTTGATGGGAACAGCAGAACGGGAAGGTGGATATGCATGTGGTTTTGTCAGTCTGATCTCAAGTATCTCCTGTGAGTGTGAGACCCTACGGTCATTCTTATCAGATTTAAGAAACTGCCCAACCCGTGTAAGAAGTGGGTTGTTAGCATTGCTTAGCCTTTTCAGCCCGCGTGAGTCTGATCATATCCCTCATCCCGAGGGTCAGAAGTCGCCACATTTCCAGGTTCCCAGCACCCTCGGGGATTTTCCACAGGACTCCTAGGCCAAAGGAAATCCCAAACAATTCTGTTCAAGTATTTGGCTTCAACAATCAGTATTACTGTCCTCGCAGCTCAGCCGCTGGAGAAAATAATACATACATTGTGCAGCGTCTGAGAGATGTTGAGTGATGCCGTTTCCCTTGGAAACTTTTTTTATTATTTTCTATTTTACTTATTTTTAGAGAGGGGAAGGGAAGGAGAAAGAGAGGGAGAGAAACATCAATGTGTGGTTGCCTCTTGCACGCCCCCTACTGGGAACCTGGCCCATAACCCAGGCATGTGCCCTGACTGGGACTCAAACCGGCGACCCTTTGGTTCGCAGGCCGGCACTCAATCCCCTGAGCTGCACCAGCCAGTTGAAACATTCCCCTGAAATGTTTAAATGTTGCTGCACCTTATGAGTTTGGTGCAGGGCCTTGATGGGCAGTTTGGGGCTACACTGGGACTGTACTGGTACTTGGATTTGGAGCTCCATAGTGGAGCTCCATAGTGGAGGATCTTGGCGAAGTCCTCACGAACCCTGCCCTGGAGGCCTGGCCAGCCAAGTGAACCATGGACGCACCTCTGCCTTCGGTGGCCGTACATACACACCTGAATTGCCCTTCAGAAGGTCATGTGACTTGGTGGACATGTTACTAATTGACATCCGAGTCTAGATTTGCATTGGGCAGACAGAACTGAATCAGTAGTCCCCTCACTTCCTGTCCTCTCCAGCCCCTTCCCCAGCATCATTATTAATCTTTTAAAGTATCAGAATAAACTCTCTGGAACCTGAAAACTGCCCAAGGAGCTCGTTTCCCAGGAATCTGCTTTGGGGTTCTGATTTGGCCGCCTGCCAGCAGTGGCACCACGTGGGGTTGGAATCCTGAGCAGTCTTCATTGGGCACGTCGGGGAAGGGGCTCCAGACGCGCGCCGCCTCTGCAGGGTCGCCGCAGGGCAGGGTGTCTGCCTGCTGGGGCTGCGGTGGGCCTGCTGGGCCCCCAGGGCCTCCAGGCTCCGGGAGCGGAAAGGGAGGTATGGAGGCTTTTCTGAAACAGCGCCTGGGCCTCTGGTCGCCCTGAGGGCAGCTGTGTGAGGTGGCCCGGGAGCCGCGAGTCCCTCTCCAGCCTTTGGAGCTGGCTCCGTGTGCCCCCTCATGGGGTCTTTCCTCGGTCACTCCACACGAAGGGGCCGCAGAGACCGTCCGCTGGGGCTTCCACGTGGACTTCCCTCAGAGGTCCTTGGCGTGCCAGGGGTTCTGTGGCACCGCTTTCCCGGTGGTCGTCCTCACACCATCAGGGTTTGCCTTACTCTATATTATGTGCATTTTCTGGTCAAATGATCATCATAGCAAGATTGAATATTTTGCAAAAGGAAAAACATCTCCTGGTTCTACAGTCCCGATAGTGCGGCCGTTTCATTGTCCATCCTTTTATGTTCCCCTACGTAGCTGCGTGTATGGTTTCTATCCAGTGTCGTTTCCATCTGTGTGACAAACCTCTTCAGTGTTGCTTCAGTCCCCGTGATTGTAACACAGGACAGGGATGAACAGCAACCGAAGGAAAACTAAGCACTTAAGTATCGTGTTCTACGTGAGTTACATCTCAGTAAAATTGCCGAGAAAATATTACCTTGGTTTCCTAACTACTTCCAGAGGGAGAATGTTGAAGATCGTGATCCACCAGCTTCTGTTCTAGTACGGACAGCAGCCTTCAGCAGCACGCGTCTGCACAGCAGCTCCTTTCGTCCTCGAGCTCCCGGCCAGCTGGGAGGAGATGCAGAGCGAGGACGCGGTGGTGGCCAGCTCTGAGCGTGCTGTGCGGTTGTTACCGAAGGAAGCGCCGTGCAGGCAGTGTCTGTCCAGTGAGAGTCCGGCGGGCGGGAGCGTGCTGTGCTCCGTACGTGGGTCAGAAAAAATAACTCAGTGCTTAAAACTCGAGTTCTCGTTGGAGGGCCACACGATTCTTCACCCAGCAAGGGAGGAGGGTCAGGACTGGGTGGCGTTTTTTCTGTAAGCCCCCGGGAAGTCTCTAAGCGAAGGACAGGGGTGGCACACCCGCTGTTTGCAGATTAAATGTTGGGGACCAGCCCTGCCATGCAAGTCAATTCAGACGTTACTCACTGAGGCATCATGACTGTTGAGCTGTTCCCCTCCCCCCGCATCCCCGATCAGCGTAGTTAAAGGGTAATGAATCTGCCCATCTTTTCTGTAAGGCGAGGGTTTGACACCTGCTTTGCTCCGTGACCCGCTATGGAGTCATTCCTAGAGGTGTCTTTTTCTTCCTTGGTCTTGATGTTGGCTTCCCCAGGGCTGGACCAAGGGCTTCATAGAAACTGTCACCACTTGCAGCCTCTCGGTCCAGAGGGAGGAAGTGAGGGGTCGGAAAGCGGTACCACTGGGCGCTGGAGCGAGGCAGACGCGGCTCTGAATGACAGTGTGGTTGTGTGCTGGGAGAGAAGCTGCTTCGTTGCATTTGGCCTCCGTTTATCACTCATCTGTAAAGTGAAAATAATAATGGCTGCCTTGTGGAATTTAAGTGCTGGTTAAGAAAAAAATTGCAGTCTGACTCACCTAGGACCGGAGAAGGAAATGGCCTTAACCTTTGCCGGTTTGCGAAACACCCACTCTTATCTTCTCATTGGAAGCTGCTGTGCGGCCTTTGAACCGTTGAGAATGCCCAAGCCTCCTTAATGTTTGGCATTTCCTTTCTCCCACCAAAATAAATGGCCAGGTGGCCACCTTAAGACTCACCTTTAACCAGGCTAGGGTTGCCCATGCAGAGGTGGGAGACACTGGGGGGGTCCATGCTGGGGAGAACCCACCCACCCCAGGCAGGTCTGCAGGTCTGTCCGGGTGTGTCCTTATCAGAGCAGCAGACAGAAGGACAGGTGGGGCCAGCTGCAGAGGTGTCCTTTTGTTGTTCAGACTGAAAGAAATCCAAGGGAGGTCCAGGGTCTTATCATCTTCCAAAGAAGGCCCAGCTGCATTCTAAGCTGGGCCCTGCTGGTAGAAACCTTGTAATGGCTGGAAGTGGTGATCACATGTCAAGGGGACCAGTGACCATTATTCTCCCTCTGATCCCCCCGGCGGCTCCCCCTCGTGCAGCAGAGCCTCCTTGACCACACTTGCTCCAAGCCAGGTGGAGCTCAGACTCCCAGAAGCCCCACCTGCTCCCACAGGGCCCTGTAGCCGCGAGGAGCGGCTGCGTGCCCAGCCCGCCCGCCCACGCAGCGGCCCTGCAAGCCCCAACACACCGGCCTCCCGTCGGCCCAGATGCCGTGCATCGTTCACCGAGGTGTGGCCCGCCCCTCCTCCCCGTTGGGATTTATCTTTTTGAAATTACATGATGCAGAAAGCAAGCTGTCTGTCCTTAGGGAGCCCTCTTTGTTCTGTGTTCTCATTGTTGTCTTGTTTTCGAATATTTTTAAATGCTTATCTTTGACAGCATTAATGCTTTTTAGTACAAAACATGGAATGCAGTATAGTTCATTATATTATGTAAATTGCAAAATAATTAGAGGATTTACTGAAGGCATGTTCATGGTAGTCTATGGGCTGGTAGTGGAATCCAAATTCAAAGTTCCACGATGAACAGTGTGTCTCCGCAGAGGTCACTCCCATCTCCGAAGGCGGGGGCCCACCGTGTCCTTGCAGCCGGGGACTGCCTGCTCGGTCATCTTGAGCAGAAGTCCCGTTCTGTGTTTTAATCCCTGCCCCTGGTTCTTGATGTCTGGGTCCGATGGGATTTTGCTCATTTGTATTCCTAACTTCGGAGTGAGGTAAAAATTTTCCTGAGCTGTGCCTTGGACACTGGCGTTGCCCCTGGCCCTGTGGATAATGAACCCCCTTCCTGTCAGTGGGTAGGTGGTGACCAGTTTGCTTTTCACACCCCTGGCTTTCTGTCATCTCGGTCACATTTGCCCCGATGTCAGTCTGACACCTCAGCGTGGTGGCTGACCTCTCAGGCAGGATAAGCTGTTGTAATTTGGTGGCCATGCCGAGTGTGTCTCGGAGACTTCATGTGGCCGCCCTCAGCCTTACAGACTGTCTCCTTCGTCCGTGCCTGGCTGCAAGCCCTACACCGCCCCAAACACAGCCGGGGGCATAGTGCCGGGGCTTGTGGAAACCCTTCAAGAAAAGGGCTCCCCCTGGCCCCCGCCCCGAGGGCCTTGACTCGCCCTGGCATAGGCGACCTGTAAACCCCGGCACAGCCACCCTGACACCGTCTCCCTTGGGAAGGGGAGGCGGAAACGGAACGGCCTTCTTGGAACAACTTCCGCAGCTTTGGAGACACTCAGCATCTTCCAGGGTCTAGAGTGAAATCCGAGTTCCTCTTTGGAGGAGCCCGGTAACAGCGCCTCCCCTTGGGAAACGCGCCGGCTGGAGCCTCGCGTGTCCGTGGAAGTCTGCCGGGCTGCCTGCGGGCAGCGCCATGCAGCTGTAGCCGGGTTTTCAGATAAAGAGACCGTTTCCTCCCGCCCTTTTCTCAGGGCTGCAAGGCCAGGTCCAGAGCTGGCTTAGTCTGTCTTGGCAGGCGCCTGTGTGACCCTTTTCTGTAGAGACCTCCCCACTTGGAGAGCCGAGCCTTCCCGTCAGAACGCTGGGAGTGAAGGCGAGCCCGTTGCATCCAAAGTGGCCCCACCAGCTTCCGGCCATTTTTCTGATAAATGGAGTGTTTCCATCCCCAGGCGGGCAGCGGGCCATGGCAGGGGCCCGTCCTGGCCAACAGGATGCTCTGGAAGGAAACAGGCTGGTGACGGGTTTTCTCCAGAGCTCTCCTGGGTACGTGGGTGAGACAGCCCACTTCGGGCATCTGTGCCACGGGGGGCTGTCCCCTCACAGCACTGGGGTCGGTGGCTTCCTCAGAGCCTTGGGAGGATGACAGTTCTCGGTCCATGCCCCGCAACGTGTCTGTCAGACTACATTGATCTGATTCTGGAGGTGTTTTGACAAAAGTTCCAGAATTGCTGCTTCCTTGGCAACGTGCAGTGACTCACACGTGCATCTCAGAAAACCTTGTTTTGACTGTGAGTTCGGTGCCTTCTGGAGGGCTTCCCAGGGCCGCCGGCTGCTCCAGAAGCAGCCGAGTCGCACGTCGGGAGGATCCAGGGGCACCTGTCACTGAAGTGGTTAGCACCGTGCCTGCAGTCATTTCCCTGGACTGGGGTTTTTTTGTTGTTTAAAGATTTTGTGTATTTATTTTTTTAGAGGGGAAGGGAGGGAGAAAGAGAGGGAGAGAAACATCAGTGTGTGATTGTCTCTCGTGCGCCCCCCACCAGGGGACCTGGCCTACAACCCAGGCCTGTGCTGTGACAGGGAATCCAACCAGCGACCCTTTGGTTCGCAGGCCGGCACTCAGTCCACTGAGCCACACCAGCCAGATGTCTCGTCTGAGTTTTGTTTATATTGCACTGCAAGTGTTTGGCCATTGCCTTGTCCATAGTAAATAATGAGTGAATTACTAGTGGAGTAAATAAGTGAGTTAACTGTTTAATAATTATGTCTTTTTGCCTTAGGGTTAGGAGTAGCAGGCTAGGGTTAAGGTTTTTCAACTCAGCGTTGGGGCCCCTTCTTCCTCCTGCCTGCCCCGTATCAGCCTCCATTGCCAGTCCTGCCCATTACTGGTTCCCCTGCTGCGGCCGCCCTTCGGATCTTGAGTGCACACCCGGGACAGAGCTGTGGACTTGAACAGGTGTGGAGTCTGGGCTCAAAGCACTGTAGCTGGAGGTGGCTCTGAAGCCCTGAGCTGAACCCCTAGCCGTCAGAAAGGGCAGTGTGCGTGTGTGGACGTGTATGCGCACGTGCGTGTGTTGTGTGTGCGATCCACATTTGAGCACCAGTAACGGACGGGGCACTGACTGCAAGTGCTGGGGACACTACAGTAAGTCAGGCGGTGAGAGCGCAGGGTTGGCTGTGTGGGGCGGGGCGAAGGAGGGCTTCCTGGGGAGGCGTGGGCAGGGCGGGGCAGGGCCGTGCGGGAGGAGCCGCCTGAAGGGAGCCTCCCCCGAGCCTGGGGCCACAGCGAGGATGCCTTTTTAGGTAGGTACTCTGCTCGTTAAGTGAGATATTATGAGGCTCTCTAACTAAGTGAACAGGCCCAGGTCTGAGAGCGTCAGATTTGGAAGGTATTGTTTCACTGCTCTTCTCCCCACCGCTGCCACCTGCATGTGAGATGCTGGATTACATCATCCAGCAGAAAACACCCAGTCCGTGGCATTCCTCCCCGGCGCTGCGGGGCAGGGGGCTGCCCTCTGCGCAGAGCGCTTGCTCTGCGCCTGGTCCTCCCAAAGCTGGGGAGGAAGGGCAACATCTGCCCTTGGCAGAACCGAGCTGCCGGAGGCATTGTCACTCTGCCTCGAGTTGGACCCTGGAGCGCGCTCCGTGGGGCGGGTGCCAGGAGGGCTGGCGAGGCGTCGCTGGCTCCAAACACACGTCCATGCCCTCCGCTGGCACCTCTCCGCTGCCGAGTCAGTCCCCACGGCTCACGCGGCAGCTTCGACAGCTCCACGCGGCCGTGGTGCTGCTCCGTCCCTCTGCTCCAGTCGTCTCTCTCTGAGACTTCATTTGTTTACCTTCAGTGAGAAGGGAAGAGAGGGAGACAGAGGGAGAGAAACATTGGTCAGTTGCCTCTTGCACGCCCCCACCTGGGGACTTGGCCCACAACCCAGGCATGTGCCCTGACCGGAATCGAACTAGCGACCTTCCAGTTTGCAGGACGACACCCGACCACTGAGCCACACCCGTCAGGGCCGTCATCTTTTCGTTGGTGGCTGCACTTCCCTGTTCTCTGCCAGGCAGCCTGCATCCCAGACCCTGTGATTCCTGAGTCTGAGGCCCCCGCCGTGGCTGCCGCACTCTCTCGAGCCTCAGGCACGGCTGATCAAGAACCAGAATTTGGCCGCTTCACATCGCCGCGCTCTGGAGGCGTCTGCAGCAGCCAGCTGAAGCCCTGTCTCGCCCTGATTGGTGGGGCTTTCCCCTTAAGGGACCCTGCCCTGGGCAGGGGTGGCTGGAGGGGTGCAGACCGCCCGAGGAGGAGGCCGTGCCTCAGAGTTCGGTCCCTTTGACCTGCTCAGGGATCTCTCCTCCCTTCCCATCGTCTCTCCCTGCTTCTGAGGAAGCTGTGGGTTGGGTTTGGTTCTCCCTTGTGTCTGAGTTGGACTTGAACTAGAGAGCTGCTAGGTGAGTTGCTCTCCTAGGGCTCATGCTTTGTTCTCACCGTCCCCCCGGAGGGCGTGTGCTCTGTGTCCAGGTCTCGGGGCTGTGGGTCCCCGCCTCCAGCTGACACACACATATCTGTGGTGAGTGACTCTCCAGGCTGAGCTCGTGCTTTGACCAACTGAGAATCTCCACCCGGGGGCCAGGGAGTGGACTCACCCGGCACAGACTGGCGTCCCTGTGCAGGCGAGTCGAGACAGATGTCCCCGTGCGCATCTCAGAACACCGCCTCGGGGAGGAGGAAGAAAAGGCGGCGTGGGCCCTCGCTGCTCTCCACTGGTGTCTCCCGGCCGCTGCCTCGCTGCCCCTTTAAGGGCCGGCGTCCGCCTGCTGCAGCTCCGTCAGACCGGTCTCCCCAGCTGCTGGCAGTGGGCAGCGGGAACCTCTCCTGTGTCTGCTGGGCTCTGTCATTTTAAACATTTCGTCAGGTGTTCGTCCTGACCCGTGGCTGGCTTCCAAGGTGGCCGTCTTGGGTGCTGGGTTCTTTTTGTGCTGAGTTCCCAGCAAATGACTGGGACTGCCTGGGAGGAAGGTGTCTCTCTGCGTCTCGTCTTGAGTGTGGACAGCCCCACCCCACCCCAGGTCCTGTCCTTCCCCCGGGGCTGGTTTCATTGGCTGAAACTGACCTCGAAGGACGGTCGAGGGTAAATGGCTCTGAAAGGCGTCTTTTGGGTGTCGGACACCTGTCGTCACCGGTCCCAACAGGCACCGCAGCCCTCCCTGCCGAGCTTCCTCCTTCGTTGCCCCACGTCCCGGGCCCGCCCCCGCTTGAAGAGCATGTGAGGGGGGCCTCAGGCCCTTCGCTCCTGGGCATAAGCAAGCCTTTTTCCTTTCTCTTTCTTTTATTCCTCACCAAGGATATGTCTATTGATTTTTTTTTTTTTT
>PVKM010019005.1:0-24585 GCA_004027735.1 Carollia perspicillata | reverse complement strand
AAACTCCACATTCGCTTCATTTAAAATGCACCCTCTAGGTTCATGTTTAATTCCCTTCGGTCCAACTATGTAATTTTAATGGGCCCATCTATGAACTCTGGAGTACAGGACAAATTTAAGACCTAGTCCTCACCTCTGAGAAGCTTACAACTTAGTTGGAAATAAAAGATCAGCAAATTCTTATCAAAAATGATGACACCGCTCTCCACAGGTTGCCTGAGGAAATTTCTGTCACCTTCCAGGTATCCAGAGCCTTTCTCATCCCTGCCCAGCTGGCCGCATCTTTCAAAATCCACATCTTTTGAAATCAAGCCAAGCTGGGCAACACACAGGTTTTTAAATAGATTACCCTAAACTCAGGAACAAGAAAAAAGGAGGACTGCAGGTACTTGCAATGTGACACGGAAGCACTAATAGGTCTGCCCAAAGATTATTTAATTCTCTAAGATAATGTGTCTGCTCTGTTGTAGAATTTATTATTAACTACATTCCAGCCATTTTTAAGTTACATGTTAACTTGTAGAGTCCTGTTTGGTAGAAGCACAAGTGATTTCTGCCTGGTAGAGAAGACAAACCCAAAATTACAATTATATTGTCCTGAAATATATCCAAATTAGTGAGTTTACATTAGAATGTCTTTCCCTATCAAACATGTCAATACATGTTCCTCAAATACCCAAAGAATCAGCTGTAATATCCTGATTGTTTCCTAAAATTGGCTTAAATATTTGATATGTTTAATCTTTGAAAGTCACGTTTTTGATTTTTGTGAAATGTAAAATAATGAATGCACCACTATCTATATGTTTATTTTCATGTTGTTTATAAAAGTAATTAGAAAGAAATGAAATAAATGAAATACCTATCAGTAGGAAATGAGTAAGTACCTTATTTTTTGGACCATAAGACATACCTAGGTTTTAGAATAGGGAAAATTTTTTGAGGCAAAAAATTTGGTAAAATATTTAATAACATAAATAACATAATACTTCAACAATATAAACGTAAACAGAACTCAACAGCAGCATTAACAACCATTATTCCTCCCAAATTGGGGGAGGGCCAGTGCATCTTATCATCTGAAAAATACGGTATATGCATGTGGAATGAATGACTATGTAGTTATTTAAATTGATGATGTTTATCTCAAGTTGTTAATGTTCAAAATAATTCAATTATATTGAAACAGAGCAGCTTTCAGAACAAAGAGGATACCTGGTACAATTCTTTATCAGTAGAATCATACAACTGTATCTCTATGTGTATAATATACATAGAAAGATGTCTCGAAGGGTGTTCACCAATATATTCACAATGATTATCTCTGAGAGTGTAGATTTTACATAACGTTTATAACCTTGTTTGTATGTCTTCTTTGCACGTTTTCCCTATAAAAAGAAGGTCATCATTTTTACAAATTATTTAACAGTAGACTTAGGTGTCATTGCCTAAGTGGGGTATGGCATGTCTCTCCCCTCCTGTGGAGTGTGGAACCCTCTCCCATGCAGCCCCCGAGAGCTGCCCGTGCTTCTGGGAGAGCGCCTTCAGGACAGCAGTGCCCTCACCTAGCACCCTGCATGCCAACCCCAAACACCTCGGAGCCACCATGTGCCCAGTCCATCTGTGCAGCCCTGATGTCTCATAATAAACACAACTTTGTGTTTGAGGGATAGCCTCTAAGTCAGAAATTTCCAGCTGAGTCCTATACTGTTCCAATTGTTCTGAGTGAGTACTCCCCTGATTTCACAATGTTACCCTCTCTAACGCCAATCCCCATCTAAAATTTGAGCACTTCCCCAAAACCATCAGCAATTACTAAAATCACAGTAGCTAGTCTAGATCATTCTGGCTCTTCATTTCTGTGCCAAGAGCATCATCTTCGTACTTGGATGCTGTTGAGGTCCCTGCAACCTAAAAAGATACCTTTTCAAACTGACTCCAACCGCAACAATATGGTTTGCTAATTGAGTTTGTAGCTGTTCTGCACTGGTTGGATCCCAAGCACTGATCAAAGGCTAAACTCCACCTCATGGTAGACACTGTGGTTGGGACCACTTTTATTCATTCACTCATTTATGAAACATCAACCACATGCCAGGTGCTAGACTGGGATCTGAAGATTTGAGTGCGAGCAGGATAAAGTTGGTTCTTTCCATCACTGAGCTTACAGCCTGGTTAGGAGATTAATGGTCTCCTGAATAATTACAAATGCACCACAGGTTCAGCGAAGAGACTACTTCCTACTGGTGTGCTGGTCCCTGCAGTACAGTCAAGCCAGCCCTTTCCCGAGCTCCATAAGCATCTCATGACACCAGGATTCTTTCCCCTTTTCCCTAGTTGTATTACTGAGTTCCTGTATTACCTCTCCACTTGAGATACTTTATTAACTGTCCAAAGGGCATGGAGGGAAAATCTTTTGTGTTCATTTACCTCACACCCTCTTAATTCCAGATATTTAGGATATATCAATTCCTCCAAAAAGTATGTAAAAATTCCTTATAAAAGCAAAGCTAATGACCCAATGTCTACCCCAAAGTATTTAGCGACCATAGTATGCCAGCCACTGTGCAAGAGTTGCCCTGAAAGAGCTCAATATCTGTATTTTTAGGACAAATATTTGAATTGTCTTTTTAAGACACATCTGTAGTGAAATAGCTTCCATACTGTCTCCCAGGAATGGTTGTGATCAAAATTCTTTTTGAGTAGGCATGAGGAATAGAATCTGTGGTCCATTAAGACAGTAAAGTTAACTGAACAACTTGGGATCAAATGAAGCTCATGACTTGGGTTTTATTAACATTGGGTTTTGTTAACATGTATTCACACTAGCAATTCAATGAGTTTAAAAAACTTACCCAGGGATAAAGTGGTGCTAATTACCTCTTTCTCTGTATGGCTTCTCAGTAGTATAAGTTATAATCATTAAGATAGAAAGCTTTAAGTGATCTTTGACACCATCTTCTATCCAAGAACCAATCTGTCACCAAACCTTCTTGATTTTTCTCCTTGACAGCTTATTTTTTATTTCCTCCATCTCCAAAGCTAAAATTCTAGTTCATTATACCCTCCCCATATCTCCTATCGGGACCAGGAAAATAAACTACCAAAGAAATTTCCAAGGAAAACTTTCTAGACCCCTTACATCTGTTCTAAATGCACATAAGAGTATGTCAAGTTACATAGAAAATTCTAAAGACTTCACCCCAAAACTGTTACATTTAGCCAAGAAATTTAGAAAAGTTGCAGGGTACAAAATTAACATATACAAATCAGTACTGTTTTTATATGCTAACAACAAACTATCTGAGAAAGAAAATGATCCCCTTTACAAAAACAAAATACTTAGAGATAAAATTAACCAAGGAGGTAAAAGATCTCTATTTTGAAAACTACAGTACAATGATGAACAAAATCAAAGAAGAGACAAGTAGAAAGGTTCCCCATGTTCATAGATTGGAAGGAATAATATTAAAATGTCAATACTACCAAAAACCATCTATGGTTTCAGTGCAATCATATCAAGATTCCAATGGGAATTTTACACAAGTAGGAAAATAAACAATCCTAAAATTTATTTAGAACTGCAAAAGATGCCAAGTAGCCAAAGCAATCCTGAGAAACAAGAACAAAGCATAAGGTATCACACTTCTTGATTTCAAACTATACATATTACAAAGTCATAGTAACCAAAACAGTATGGTACTGGCATAAGACGACACTTGGAACAGAATCAAGAATCCAGAAATAAACCTAAGCATATGTGATTAATATTTGACAAGAAAGCCAAAAATAATGGAGAAAATACAGTCTCTTTTATGAATGATGCTGAGATAATTTGGATATTCACATGTAGAAAAATGAAACTAGAACTTTATCTTATATCACTAACAAAAATTGACTAGAAATGGATTACTGACTTAAATATAAGATCTGAAAACACAAAACATACACAATGATGTATGTCAATTAGAGCTAAATAAAACTGGAAAAAAAATAGATTTTCACCACCCATATAAAACCCTGCAAAAGTGAAAAAGAACAAACCCAAATAACTTTCAGCTAAGGAATTTCACTCCTGATGTGAAAATAAAAGGACCAAGAAAACTGCAAAGAAAACTTAAATTTGATTTAATTATTTAGATTTATTGTTAATAGTGGTGTGGGTGTAATACTTCTGAAACAAGTTTATGTGTGTTATAGAACTGAGCAAAGCAGTAAGTATTTGATTTTGTTGGGAGTCAGGCTTCTTATGGTGAGAGAAAAGTGCAAATACGAAATGGTGCAGGGCAAGAATGATATGAAATGGCTGTTTTCCCCTGCCTGTCCACTGAAAGGACAAGAGCAATGGCACCTCAGTGGCAATGAGCACACCTGGCTTCCAGACCTCAGGTTCCAATATCACTTCCCACTGAAGGCCCGGGGGTACTTAGCAAAATGGCTGAGTCCAGGGCTGGGGCTGGGAGAATAAGCCTGGACCATCTTATGCCAGGAGTAGAATGTGCGCAAAGAATTACAGGCACAGAAGCTGCTCTGGGCAGTGAAGGAGCTCCCAGCGGGCAAATCTGGGACAATCTGAGCATCAGAATAAGTAATGAGAGCAATGGATTATAACCCACTGAATAAAATTAGGGTCTATGAATCCATATTAGCAGAAGCAAATAAGTAGTGGAAAAGAAACGACTCTTACAGTAAAGTGTTAACCAATAAGTGCAGAAGGAATGACAGAGCCTAGAAACCACTATCTGGCAATCACTACAGTAATCTGATTCCCGCAAGAGCCATCAATCGACTATCAGCAACAGGACTTTCACATAACTTTAAATAACCTCCCCACAGGTATGCTAATTATTATGAAGGGGAAAATAGTAACTTTACAGTAGGGAAAGTTGGGGAACATATCCAGGACTTAGTGACTGAAGTTAATGCCGATATGGGAATGAGTCACAATCACCTGCCACCTGATAGGATCAACAACAAGAACGCAGTGTCGCTTTGGGGTATTCCTGCCACCTATGCATAACCGGAATCTACTGAAGTATCAGATGAACCCAAATTGAGGGACATTCTACAAAATACCTGGCCCCATGTCATCAAAATGTTGAAGGTAAGAGGACAAAGGAAGACTCAGACAGATCCAGATGAAGGTCAGCTGAAATGCAAGTGGTGATCTTGGATTGGATCCTATACCTGAAAAATTCTTACTGCAGAGGACAAGTAAGACAATGGGCGAAATCAGAATAAAATCTGCGTATCAGATAAAACAAACAAATAAAACCCTGCACAGCCTCTCCAATGGCCTCAGACAAAGACCACAATCCTTAATATGACTTGACAGGTTTTTGCAATCACCCAGCACTAAACCTTTTGCAACACACCTCACCCATTTCCTCACCTGCCAGGCACATGAGGTCAAGGTAGTTTTGTCCTCGACTTCAAGGAACCACATTCCTGGCCTTTCAATTTATTGGATTGAGTAGTTACTATGTGTGATTCTCTCTTATCAGCCTCATGATATTTTTATTCACTCTTTAATATGGTACCTGAAATCTAGTAGGCATTTATTAAATATGTGTTTAGTCAATGAATGTATAGATGCCCACTGAGTTTTAAAATACAGATTTTAATGAAGTCTATTATTTTCCTTCATACTATAAAACTTCTGAATACAAGTCCCTTCGAAAACTTGAATTTTTGTTTTGATTTTTAGATGATATACAATCACACTGAATAAAATAGGAAGCAATATTTCACACATCAATATGATATATAGATTCATTACTCAAAGTGAAAGCACTTTGAAGACAGGTTTTGCTGTATTCCAAAGTTGTTTTTTTTAATATGTCAATTTATCTGAAAAGTGTAACGAAGTATCAACTGACATTAATTGCCTTTAGTTGACTGCAATAAAAACCTGTATCTAATCTAGAGAAATACAAGAGTAACCCATCTGGTGATTCATGTCCCTCAGAATAAAATAAATGAAAGAATGTTTTGCATTAGTAGAGAAAGACCACAAAGACATTCCTTGGAGGTAATGGACCATTCCTAATTTAAGTACGAGCAGATGAGAGAATATTAAACTTCCAGTCCTTTGAATCAAATGCTTTGTTGACATACAACACTGACAAAGTACCCAAGAGAGCACAAAGAGAAACTGTTATGAAACTCTCTACTTTGGGAAATTTCAAAAAGTTCAGGCCTTACAAAGCTTACTTGGTTCTCGTTGTTAATATGCACACTATTTATCACTGTAAGTGACCTTTATGTCCTCATCCGTAACTAAATTCCACAATTCCCGTTCCACAAACTAGGAGGAGTAGCCTTATCCCTCTTTTCTTGCTTTCTCCTGCAATAGGGCCTCTCTTTTTTCTCGTCCTTCCTTCTGTGTTTCTTCGGCCCCGTTAGCTGTTTCCTCATTAATCCTACTCTGCTGCTTGGACATGAGAAGCAACCGAGAAGCTGAGGAGCCTAGAAACCTCACCATTTTTTAGGTGAAGTTAGAGTTAGTGGAATTGGAAACGACAGAGGTATGGAACCTGAGACAGCCTCTTTCAGATATCTAAGCACTGAAATGGGAAATGCACTTAATGAGATGCCAACAGCATGAGCTTCTGCTCGTGAAACTAAGCCCTTGCTTGTAACAGTAGTGCGTAAAATCTGCTGGATGTAGGGGGAACATACTGTAATTTTGCTGACAAGTTACTGAAAGTGTTTAACAAGGAAGCAACCTGTTATTTTCATGAAATAAATAAAATTAGTTATTTTCTTACCAGCAGCTTGCTTGCTTCAATTTGGGGAAATAACTAAATTGGGATCCAAAAATGGGATGCTTACCCATGTAAAGAGTGAATCAAAAGAAATTCTAATCTGCTGTAGCTGGGGCATACTGAGATGCTAGCAATCACAATAAAGTAGAAATAGTTAAAGAAAGACTGTGTGTAACAAGATACAATGAAATCTTAGCACGCAGGCATTTGACGTCTGCAATTTAGCTACATACGTTTGGCAAACTAAAAAATAAAAGTGAGAAGAAGAACTAACAATTTATACAGTGTGAGTGATCTACCCAGCTAATTCCCCTGTGTGACCATATGCCTCAGAGTGTGCTTCAGATGGGAGCCATGAATCTGCACTTCCTCAGTCCAGTCTTAGTTACCTGAAGTTCTCATGGTTTAGTGTGAGCATCTTACCACTTAGGTGAGACTCTAGAGAGAAAAAGATATGCCTTTTACAATATGACCCAAATGCAAACTGACCACTGCCCCGGTACTCAACTAGAGAAACAGGTATATGCTTTATCGCTGGAGAGAAAAGATAAAAGAAAGAAAAAAGCACTGCTGTACTTACCAAGAAAGTATGTGCATGTTTCCAATCTGACACTTTCCTGTAGCCCTTCTAACATATACGGCTCAGATTCATGTGCCTGACCTAGGTCTGCTGTTGTTAAGTTCTCCATTCTGTCATGTTATTGGGTAGGTTACTGTCACCATGAATGTCCCACAAAAGAATAAGAAACAGATTCATTCATTTGGGTCTATGAAGTGTGAGTTTAGGAAAAGTGGGATTAAAGTAAAAATCAGAATTCTTACCCTATTTTTGTCTTGCACTGGTACCTTGAAGAAAGTTTTTTGCCTCTCTTGGGCTTGGTTTTTATCTTTGTCCAATTAGTGTAAATTTTTCTCCTCTGTATTAACCCAGATCATCAGACTGATGACATTAGAAAGAGTATAAATATTGTTTTCAACTAATGGGTTAGTGTATTAATTCTAGAGAGAAGAGTAAGGACTATTCTTCTAGGTCACAAAACACTATGCCTCAATCAGTAGTATTATTTTATTTATTTATTTTTTAAAGATTTTATTTATCATTAGAGGGGAAGGGAAGGAGAAACGGAGGGAAATATCAATGTATGGTTGCCTCTCATGCGTCCCCTGCTGGGAACTGACCTGCTGTCACAGGAAATAAAACTAACTCTCTGTCTCAGAGCCCCAGGTATACAGCAGGCCTCAGAGCCCCAGATATGCAGCAGGCCTCAGATAATATATGCCCCTGCTGGCTCCTCTCTGTCTCGGGCCCTAGATAGTTCCCTGCTGACCTTGTCCCAGGCCCCAGATGGTTTACGTCTATGCCCCCCTTGCTTGTATTGCAACCCCTCCTCTTCTTGCCTCTCTGTAAGAGTATTTAATCACCCACCTAACCCTTCCTCAGGGCCAAGAATTTGGAGACTGCTTCCTCTGGGTCTGTGCACATGAATAAAGGCTTACTCAGTCACCCCAAATCGTGTAAGAGTCTGTTTTTCCGCAACACAGCAACCCAGGCATGTGCCCTGACTGGGAATCGAACCACAATCCTTTGGTTCATAGGCCCATACTCAATCCACTGAGCTAGACCAATCAGGGCAAATTTTTAAAAATTTTTTACTTTTAATTATTTTCTTTCCCATATATGTTTAGTATTTGTTTGTCTACTCCTACAAAAAAACCTGCCAACACTGGTTACCTCTTTACAGTATGACATTTTTACAGTATGGAGTCTTCCAACACTAGACTCAATAATAATGTGGTAAATTCTATTAATTTCTCTTAATAATCTCTTGTACTTTTCAGTACGGAGATAGTGTATATGTTATTCAATTAATTCCTAATTGATGCTTTATGAAGGAAGCTATAAAAATAGTATCAGTTTTGAAATTTTGTCTTCCATTTATTTTTGCAGTATATAGAAACAGTTCATTTTTATTTGTTTACTTTATATTCATATATAAAATGAGACCTTGATAAATTCACTTTATTACATGAAAGTTTAAAGATTCTTTTGGATTTCACACATACATAATTATGTCTCCTATGACTAATGGTGGTTTCATTCCCTTCTTTCCAATCTTCATGCTCTTTATATTGTCCTTTTCCCTTTCTACACTAGCTGGGACCTCCGTAAAACACTGAATAAAAACAATTCCCAATGTCAAGGAAAATCTTTCAATATCTTACTATTAAGGATATATGTTGTTTGCTAGTATCTACTGGCGTGAAAATACCCTATATACAGTGATTGTACTCTGAAGTATATTGTGTTCATGCTAAAATATATATAATAGCAGCATTGTTTATATTAGCCTCAAACTAAAAACCACTCATATGCCAACCAACAGTAGAATGGATAAATTCAGGAAGATACTCTGAAATACCATATAGCAAAAAGAACAAACTCACTACAACTCTATATAAGATTAATCTTATAAGAGGGAACAAAAGAAGGATGATAGAAGAACATGTAATCTGCATGATTTCAAAAGACCAAAATGAGGTGGAATGAGTCTATAGTCTTAGAAGTCAGTATAGTAGTAATTATTGAAGGAGATAGTGAGGTAAAGAACAAGAGAAGACTTTAAGGGGCTGGTAATGTTTTGTTTCTTGAACTAGTTGCCAGTTACATAGGTGTGTCAGCATATAAAAATTCATTGAGCTTAACATTTATGGTTTAGGCATAAATTCATACTTGAAAATGCAAAAATGAGGCTCCACTGGCTTTCAAATAAAACCCAAAATCATAAGGCCCACGAGGCCCATAGAACGCTTCCCCGCCACCACCATCTGCTGCCACCCGACTTGTGCTTTGTGTTCAAGCAACATACACACAACTCCCTGAATGCTTTATGTACTCTTTCCCCCATTCATCATTTCCCCTTGATAACTTTTATCAGAGGCAGCACAGTATTATCGTAAAAGCACAGATTGGGAGAAGTCTGCCTGATTTTGAATGCAGCCTCTGTCACTACTTAGTTCTATAATCTTGGGAAATTTACATGACTGTCCCATGTATGGACAGTAATAGAGTTGACCATAAAGAAAAGATAGGAAGAGAGTTGCCTGGTAGATGCTGCTCAGATGCCACTTCTGTGCCTTATCTGCACAGTTGACTTTGGGGACCCTACTCTGTGCTTCTGTGTCACTCTGGGCTAACTTCAGCACCACAGTTCTAACTGAGCTGCCTTATAGATATGTGTCAGTTTACTAGAGCTGCTTCATCAAACCACTGACCAGGGGGCTTGACCAGCAACTTTCTATTTTAGAGGCTTAGAACTGTGAAAAGGAAGAGGTCAGCAGCGTTGATTTCACTCTGAGGCCCATTTCCTTAGCTTGGAAATAACTGTCTTCTCCCTTTGTACTTACTTGGTCTTCCCTCTCCACCTTTGTGTCGTAACTTCTTAAAAGGACTTCAAACATATTGGATTAGGGCCCACCCCAATGACCTCATTTAAACATATCTTTAAATACCCTGTCTTCGAAAACACTCACAATCCAAGGCACTGGTAGTTAGGACTTTAAGCATATAAATTTGGGGGGACACAATTCAGCCCATACCAAGGTACTTATTCATCTCTCTCCCTTCTAGTTATGATCTCCTAAAAGTAGAGGTTTGTCTTATTGCTTATGAATTCCAGCTCCTAACACAGCATCTGGCATGTAGATGCTTCCTCCCCCTTTTTACTGAATGTATTTGGGTAACACTGGCTAACAAAATAGCGCAGGTTTCAGGTGAACAATTCCGTAACACATAATCTGTACACCGTAAATAGGAGCTACAGAGGAAAGGAAGATCACACAAACAAGCTCGTGGGAGCAAAACTCATAATTTCTTGAAAGGCACTGCTGATCTAAGGAAAGCAGAAGAGCTCCACTCAATCAAGTGAATGATTAGAGTTGAAAACAAAAGTCGATGAACGCAATATACGGACCCAGTGGGGGCTGACAGAAGCGTAGCTGTAACTCTTGATCAATCACTCACTCCAAAGTAAAACTTGCTTTTCTTAATGACAGTTCTTTGATATTAATTAGCCAGTAACTCCTACCTTAGTGCCTCTCTTGGATGAAAGCCAACAAGAATGGCCTGCATAATTTCTTCCCCTTATTTTTAATTTAATTGTAGTCTAACAGGCACTCCCTTCACTTAGATTAAAATAACTGTATAATAAAGCACAGATTAAGAAATCTTCCTCTCAATTTTGTTCCCGTCTACTCTTTTCTCAACTCCCCTCACACACACAGATACATATTTTTTTATTGCCTTGACTCCCCGTTTATTAGTGCCAGTAACCCTTGACGAAATAAGACAGCAGAGAAAAGAGAATGGAAGAAAGAGATCGTGGAGGACGGTGGAGTGACCTTCAGGGACCCAGTTCTGAGAGGGGGATATATGACTTTTACCCACATTCCATGGTGCAATTCCTGTCACACATCCCACAGAAATGCAAACAGAGCTAGACAATGCTGTTCCCAGCTGAGCATCCACTCCCAGAAACAACCCTACATTGTGGAAGGGAAGAAAGAATCTTTGGAAGACAGTTGGCAGGCTCTGCCACACGGAGATAAATTGCCGTGTTTCTGCTGCTATTATTTGACTTTAAATGCTTTACCCAAACACTGAACTTGATCACGTAAAACTTACTTTTGTTAAACTGCGTAACTGAATTGGGTTATTAAAAAATATATACAATTATTTCCAGGAACAACCTCTTCAAAGCTGATCCTCCTTTAACTTCCATGGCCTCAATGTCCTTATCTATAAAACGGCAAAGTTGAACTACATCTTCCAACCACCCACTGCATGAATCGGAGATGTCATTGTTTAATGTGCCTTGAAGTAAATGAAATGTTGGCCTCCAAGCCGATATCTACAACAACAGCGCACTAACTTTTCAGTTACTTCCCCCTCCTCTCCTCGGTATCCCAAGGACTACGGCCCTGTCTTCGCATGAGGCTAACGTTGGAGAGGTGAAGATTGGCATCTCCCTAAACTCTGCACTTCTCAAATCAAACAGTTTCCTAGTTTGCTGATTGAATTAGTGAGCCAGAATATTATCAGATAAAGGGCTTCAGTTAAATTCCACAATACAAGTTTACATAAAATGTCTACTCTGTGTCCAATGCTGAACTGTAATGGAGGTACAAAGATGAAAGCCAAACTCTGAAGCCAGAAGGAGTTTATGTTCTGATTTAGGAACTCAACATTCAAGGGAAAAAGATATAAAAACAGAGCTCCTGATCCAAAAGAGCTTGTAATTTATTTTACTGGCTATACCTAAATTAAAAAGATAACATGAAACCACAGATGATTTTCTGCCAAGCTGATTAAATGAGACTAAACAAGGCCAACAGAGGTCTGACCTGGAGGCTTTTGTAACAGCAAGATGGGGGCCAACCCCTCTAATGTGCAGCATGAAGGAAGCTGAAGCCCCAGTAAGCAATTCCTGACCATGCAACACAAACTTGGACTCTCAGGGAGCTAAGGTCATGGCTTCTTTCATTCCTGCCTGTAATCAGCACATAGGAACATGGTGGGGAATACATGCTTGTCAATCATGTGTTTCTCTCAGGAGAGAGACTAACACCCACGTAATCCAAGAGCATCTTTTCAATGATGGATAAAACTCAAAAAGATCAAAGATCATCTGTGCCTGGAATTAAGAAAAATGCCACTAACTTAACCTGCATCTTCCTTCTGTTGACACAGTTGATAGTCCTGGGCATATAACACGATTTTTCATTGTGTGACTTATAAAAAGAGAAAGCCAGTTACATGTAATTGGGGTACTGAATTCTATCAAACCCAAGTTTAGGAAACTCTGTCCACACATACCCCCATCTGCCCCCACGTTCCTCAGCAGCTATCAGGTAACATAGGTTCTGGCATATGTGCTTTTCAGAACCAAAGCCATTTTTTGAAAAAGAAGAGTTAGCAGTTGTGAAACTATGTGGTCCCCAATACTGTAGAGAAAGCCAAGAGGAATTTCTAACCCTAGTTTATGGACAAACTTAGGTGCAACTCTGTCATATTACAAGCCCAGTTCAGATATTCTAAGTGAGGAAGTTGGGACTAGAACACAAGTCTTTTGGTGCCAAGTTCAGTGTTTTTTTCTACGATGGCCTTCCTTCTACTCTACAGCAGAGACACTGGTGGTCAACAGAACAGTGTCTAACGCAGGTCAGTGTTACAACACACAGGTCCAATGTCTCCACAGGAGGCCGACAGTGGAAAAGTACTCATCAGGCCTAAAGAGAAACTGAAACTCACCTGGCCAGACCCCTTCATTTTACAGGTGATGACACAAAGACTGCAGGTAACTTACACAAGACTGAGATGAAAAAGCATCCCCATCTGCTGGTCCACACTTTGCACCAAACCATGAACTTGCTGAATATTTTGTCACATAGTTTCCTGTTGCAATTCCTACCTTTCGTTGTGGATAATTATTTAAAACAAACCACCTTTCTCTCTTGGATGTAGATAATTCATTCTCATGGACCCTTCTTTCCTAATCAGCCTCTTGCTTCCTCACTCCATGACCAAACACGATCCTCAGAGTGAAAGCAAACACCCCCGGGCTTGTGGGAGCCCCAGCCAGGGAGCCCTGGGTACAGGGAAGGGACAGCAGCTGGTGCCAGTAAATATGAACTGGGCCCAAATACTTAAAAAACTGCTGGACGGAGACTAGGCTACACAATAAACAGATTGGCCTTGGCCAGAAGTGGGGTGTCTACAAAGGCAGCATGTTTTAAGGGATCTTGAAATATGACCTCCACTTGGAAGACACTATTATTACAACATTACTATATTCAATAATGAGAGACTCGTTTCTTTCATTACATTTCTAACACGCCTGGGATGATTGGGGGGAAAGGGTTGGGAAATATGTTATTTATACCTTAGTGGGGTGCGATTTAATTAAATTGCTCTCCTCCTAACACATATTTGAGCTTGGCCCCAGGAGGAGTTTAATAGCTGTAACTAGAAACATAAGAAAGTAATTTTGAAAGGTGGGCAGTTCTGGAAAGGGCAGGCTTGCCCTAGGGAAACGCGGCATGAGGTCTGGCAATAAAGAACGTCGATCCATTGGGAGGTGGGTACAAAGATGAGACATGGGGAAGGGAGAGGGGAGCTGGAGAGAGGTGGGAGGCAGCCCAAGGCGTGCCCAGGTAAGGTCCCCAATTTTCCAACTTTCTAATCTGACAGTTTCTTCTGTTGGTTTAGAGGTCTCTGGAATTTGATGAAGATTTAAGGCCTTCTGCTTCTTTATTTTCCTCCTATATAAGGTCTGTCAGGCACTTTACCCTCCCACAAAATAAACAGAAAGGTTTATGAGGGGGAAGCAAAGCAATATTGTACTGGCAGTGAAGGCACAGCTGTCAGACACCCACACGCACAAGTCACTCACGGTGGCGGCCAGCTGGGAAGGAACGCCCTTAAATTGTGATTTCGCTTGCTTGGCCTCAGGAGATTTTATTAACCCCCTGTAGCAATGAGCAATGGTTTTCATTTGAGGTCAATTTCTTTTTACTGGAAGAAGAGTGTGGCTGAACCGTGGTCAGAGAGTCAGGGTCTCAAGGCTGCTGAAGCCATCTCAGTCACTTTGTTGACTGATTAATACATGATCCTTCTAACAGGCAAGTGTGATCATATTTCTTCCCTCCTTAAGCTTTCGGGGGCTCCCAGGTGCCTACCTGACAAAACCCACACTCCTCAGCGCAGCCTGCTAGGGCTCAGGCCTCATGGCTGAGCACCCCTTGCACCCACACCCCACCCTAGCAGGGATCACCCTCACCCCCCCTCCTCCCACAGTGAATATCCTAAAGCTCCCCAAGTAAATTAAACAACTTTCAGCCTTCAAGCTTTCAAACACTCTGTTCCTCTGTCTAGAATGAATTTTCTTCTTCACCCTTTAATTCCTAGATCAATGGTTCTACCCTGGGTTCAGTGAGACACAGGCTGTGAAGACCAGTGAGCTCAAATCCTGGCGCCTGCTCACTGGCTGCCAAAGTTACTTATTACCTGGATTTCATCATCTGCAAAGTGGGAAGTAATAATAATAGGACTTCCTTCATGGGATTATAGTGGGGATTAAATCAATCAATCCACATAGGGCATTTAGAAGTGTGCATAGGATTTGATGAGTTCTGAATAAACTTAGCCATGATTCTGGGGTGCCTCTGCTAACCTACTCAAAGATAATGCACTCTTCTCTGCCACCACATTGCTATCACATCTATCACACTGCAGAGCAAAGTTTTTGTCAGTTGATACTCCATTTCAATCCAAAAAGGTCATTCAGTGGTTTGATTTAGTTCTTTTTAAAGTTTGTCTTCTCGTGACTGAACTCCTGGAGAGTAAAGGCTTTGTCTTGGGTTTTGTGAATCTAATGCCTGCTTAAACCAGTGCCTGGAACATACTAGATGCTCAATAAATGTTTGTGAGATGGATTATAATTATTCAAGAACATGTGGAATGAAAAGGTCATTGAATTGGCATCAAGATCTAGGGGTTTCATTCATGAGTTTGCCCTCTGATTTCTTTGATATTAAATAACTCATGTAACTTTTCTAGGCCTCATTTTCCTCATCTTTAGATCAGAAAAAAATTGGAAATTAGGATGATAGGTCAGGAGCAGCTTGGAAAGTATCTTAATATTCAACTTAAGAAATGTACATATCTTCTATAGTAGTAAAATCCAGTGGGGGACCCATCTATTGTCTTAATGGTTAAAAATCAGATTTGTATTCAAAATTCCTAGCACAGGGTCTGGTATAAGTCCTCAATACTTGGCAGCTACTATTGTACACTATGTTAAAGTCTTATTGTAATGCAAATACAATTTTCTATTCTAAGTATATAGTATATTTAATCACCATTTATTAAAATCAGGGTTTTTTTTCCTCCTAATTTTCTCTATTTAAAAGTACTAACATTGAAATAAATCTCTTTAAATGCAACTTTTTGTTTACTTTCATCAAAATACTATTTCTTTAAATATATCTTAGAGGGTATAAATGTTTGTAAGGTTTTGATACATACCGTCAAACAGCTTCTGAGGACTTGCATCAAACTTCCCACCAGCTCTGTGTGGGATTTTGCATCTCTCTGAACCTACACCAGCAGTACATTTTATTATTGATGTTTAAATCTTTGCCAATTTGCTGGGTAAAAATTCTCATTATTTACACTTTGTATTTTTTTAATTGCCAGGGAGGTTTTTTTCCATATTCATTAATAATTTATTTCTCCTCTTTGTATGTTATCTCTTCATAGTCACCACACTAAAACACATTTGGTCAGCCAAAAAAAAAGAAAATGGGTAGACAGTCATGCTAAAAAGTGTTTAAGATGCACATAGATTCTCTGTAGTGTTGCACATCAGCTATCTCATTAATATTTTCTCATACAAAATTACTTCTTCCCCACCCTCCCATGTCTCTTTCTTTCTGCCTTTTCCAGGCTCTCTTCTGGTGTCACCCCCTCCAGGAAACTTTCCTGGCCTTTTTATGACACTTTTCCTCTCCAACCAGAGGATGCTGGGACTGGGTTATTCTCCTTTATACCCTCCAACCTGTGAAGTTATAGTCAAGGCAAGGCTTTGCAGCAAGTCCTTACTGATTGGAAGATTCCATATTGTCAGTTTCTTTTTTTGTCAGTTTCTCAGTTTTCTTTTATTTCCCCCCAAGTTCAAGGTAGGGTCTTCATTTTATTGAAAGAAAAGCTAGAAAAAAATAGGAACACTGTCTGAAAATGTTTCTCAGGCCAGGGAAGGAACGGATAAGTTGCATTCTGTGCAACAAATATTCTGGGTCTTGAATTTCATGGAATTCCAACAGGTTCTTATTAGTATCATTTTAACTGACTTTAAGTGTCAAGCCTGTATACAGAGAGAATTCCTAGACTTCATTCTGAGTTGGGCTTGAGGAAAGTAGATGTTCATAAGGTAGAAAGACAGGTTTTTATTTACTGGCTTTTTCTCTTTGGGAGATGGAGGACAGGGCAGAGAGGCCCATGCTTGACCTTAGCCTCCAGCTAAGAATGATTCTGCGCCTCTCCTGTGGATTGCAGTGTACCTTTCTGTTCCTAGAAGGTAAGGAGGGGAAGCTGTGGCTTCTCAAAGGTACTGACAACAATGTTCATGGCAGGGACCCTTATTATTCATGAACTCTGTGCAGATTTGCTGTTTGAATTGGTAGGTAGATTCTTGTCTCGGGGATAGATGCCATTAAGATTTGATTACAAGTGAGAAAATTATAGTTGCGTAAGTGTCTGATCTTTTCATTTTTAAAATAATCTGATTTTCCTTAAGATTTTATTTATTTACTTTTAAAGAGAAAGGAAAGGAAAGGAGAAAGAGAGGGAGAGACACATCCAATGGGTGTGCGTGAGAAGCACCCAGTGTGTGGTTGCCTCTCACACGCACCCTACTGGGAACCTGGCCCACAACCCAGGTATGTACCCCGACTAGAAATTGAACTGGTGACCCTTTGGTTCCCAGGCCAGCACTCAATCCACTGAGCCACACCAGCCAGGCTAAAGTCTTATCTTAACGTAATGCTCCAAAGGCCAGAAGCCACAATGTCTATAGGGCTGTTTTTTTTCTGAGGGCTGTGAGGTTGAATCTGTTCCAAGCTTCTCTTCTAGTTTCTGGTGATTTGCTGGCAATTTTTGGTATTCTTTGGCTTGTAGTCACGGCACCCTGATCTCTGCATTCTCATTCACATGGCGGTCTCCCTGGGTGTTCACACTGTCAGTTTCATTAGAGTTCAGACATAGGAAAAAGGAAGTCAAGCAGCAACTCTATGGCCAACTCACAGGAGGAAGTCGACCCCTCCTACAGGTTTTGCAATCTGATACCCTAAGGGTCTTCATTCTATTTCATTGGTATTACAGTTTCACCAACATTCAAAAATTGGTGGTATGGTTTCAGCCAAGTTTGAAGACCTGAGAACACAAGTGAACAGATGGTGAAAGTCCCAGTCCAAGTTCACAGAGTGGATGATGCCACACACCTTGAGGAGTGCTATCTGCCTTACCCAGTTCACCAATTCAAATGCTAATATCTTCCAGAAATATCCTTATAGACACACTCAGAAATGTTTAACCTACTTGACCATATTATCATCTCGTTACCCAGTCAAGTTGATACATGAAGTTTGTCATCACAGTCTCCTATTATCTATGACCAGTTCTGCTAGATTTGGGGAAGTGAGAGGGAGGTACATGATTCCTCCAGACCTAAAGCTGCCCAAGACCTCGCCATTTACCACCTCTGCAGAATAATCTCAGATCACGTCCACAATGCTAAAAGCCATTTTAAGCAACAATTTTATCTTAAGTGTCAGCTCCGTAGGCTGAATGAGAGGAAGTTAATTACACTTGATTTTGCCTCATATATTTACTAGTGTTCTAGGGTGTGGGGTCAATTGGTTGAGATGTTTGGGGACATAGGCACAGTTAACGCTTGGAGCTCTGCAGATGCCTGGCCTTGCCTGTGCCCTCAGAGCACACACTGGAGCTGAGGCCTAGGTCTGAGGTCCACAGAGGCTGCAGCAACTCCTGGCATGCTGAGGAATTAAATTCCAGATCAGAGTATTCCATACGTTACAAAACAGTGAAGGGAGAGAAAAATCTATCAATCATAAGATACTCTATCTAGTCTTTTGCATCTGTAGAATGTAGGGTTATTTCATTTAATGAATTTCCCTAACAATTAAGTGTTAGTTTTAAATTATCAATCAACTGGTAGAAAAGCTTTGAGGTAGGAAGGGAGTTGTATACACCATGGAATTTAAAAGTCAGCAATATCCCTGGCTGGTGTGGCACAGTGGATTGAGCACCTGTCCATAATCAAAGGGTCATGGGTTCAATTCCCAGTCGGGTACATGCCTGGGTTATGATCCAGGTCCCCAGTACGGTGCACATGTGAGACAACCACACATTAATGTTTTTCTTCCTCCCTTCCCCTCTGTTTAAAAATAAATGATTTAAAAACTTTTTTTAAAAGTCAGCTTTTAAAAACCTGACCCACAAAGATGAATTCAAAATAAAGATGTAGTACAGCATGATTCAGCAGCAAAGTCACTGAGCTGCAAATGTCAGGAGAGCTTGGGGTTAGAGCAATTCTAACTTCTGCTTTCACAGTAACGGAGCAACCCTGCACAGGTTACTCACTCTCTCCAATGTCATTTTCCGCATATGTGATTGCACTCTGGTATTTTAAAGATTTTAGAATCCTGACAATCATTCTAATTCTGGCCTTAACACAGAACATTCTTTTGGTTTTTTGTTCCTTAGTGAACTTATCTACAAGGTAAAAACAATAAAAATTTTCCCCTAAATATCAGATAAGATTATGGCTATCTAAGTCCTTGGAAAGGCTCTAAGTTTTCCACAAAGGTAAAGTAATGTCATCATTATCACCATGTTAAAACTTCTAGTTTTTCAAAGGATCGGAATTCCAGATTCTGTATGTCCGTTGGTTGTGTCTTTCAGGGAGGGGTGCTGGTCTTGCCCGGATTCTTCCAAGGAGATGCAGGGAGCTGGTCAGAAGAAACTACTGGGTCAAGGGCCCAGACTGTCTCCACACCAGCAAAATGAAGCTCACGTTATAATCAGCTAAGCCTTGTCCAAGAGCTTTCTCAAGCATTGTTTTATTCTGTCTTCACATCACTGAAGATTCTTATGCACTTGTTAGTGATAAGAAAGCCAAAACACAAAGAAGCTAAATGACTTTCCTAAACTTACCATCTTTTCAGAAGACCTGGAATTAAGTCAACATCCTAACACAAGGCCTGTACTGGTCAGGAAAATGACGGGGTCCAGGATGCCCACTCTCGACTGCTTCTCTTCCCATCACCAATGAAGCTTTCGCCCACTCCCTAGAGGACACAATCACCCCCTCCCTTGAGGATTCTATCATTTTCCTTATACATTTTTAATAAAACACGTTCATGTATTTATTTACTATCTTCCTTACTGGACTATGAGGCTTTAAGCCCGGAAACCAGAGTTCTAACCATAGGCCCTGACATAATGATTAACATGAACTGGGGCTCAGCAAATGGTCATGTACTAAATAGCTAACAAAACGGCTATTAAAAGTTTAGAAAAGGAAGGAACAAAGAAAGGGCACAGGGAGGAGAGAGAGGAAGGCGAGGGGCGGGAGTGCGGGGGGAGAAGCAGCCTGGCTGGTGCTGTGTTTGACTATGTTTCCAAGCCAAAAAGCACACTGTCAGTGTTTAGCTACTGAGTTTGCCTAATCACATGCTGTTCACCATTAATGAGAACAGTTGAGAGTTGGCGTATTTGCAAACATTTCCACCCCAAACTGGCAAAAATGAAGAGGGTGTCCCAGCTTTCTGTTAGTCATTTACCATGGCTGTCCAGAGAACACTGTATTTTTCAGAGGTAAAACACATAGTGCTTTCATTTCCCAGGATACAACAGTAATTTAACTAGAAATGGGGAACGTGGGCCACAAAGACAATGGCTGTCATCTTGTCACGCACGCGCATAAGAAAGGCAGTAACTGTGTGTGCATGTGTGTATGTGTATCCTTAGGAGCTTTTGTATGAGAAAACTGAAATGCGACTCATGAAAAATCGTCAAGTACCTCACTCACGTACTCTTCTCTTCCCGTCCATGCCTCACATATTGCATGATGCCTGGCACACAGCAGACATCAATAAACGAGTGACTGAACTGACATGTGCATGAGAGAATATTAGCTCCTTTGTGTAGGTATTTTTTTACTCTGGAACAGTGTTATTACTCTTTACATACTTCTACAGAAGTGATGACTCAGTTTCCCCAAAATGATCAGTCTCTACAAAGAACAGAATTCATCTGAAAAAGCTGCAGAATGAGGCAAACAAAATTTTTATTTGTGTGCATTTTTACACAATTGTTAAGGAAAGTAAACACTCAGTTGACCAGACTGAAATTATTTATACTTTGTGTCATAAATGTGCATTCAACCATTTTTTAATTATATTTTGAGAACCTACTATGTGCCGGAGCCCGTGTCGGGGGCCAGGGATACAGCAGTAAGATAAATGTCATCCCCACTTCTATTTTGGTGGAGAAGATGAAAATAAGTTCTCATAGTTATGATTTTTAAACTATAAGGAAAAGTTACTACAGCATTTAATTCACCCTACATGTGCCTCTGACACTATAAGCATATTTTACATCCCCAGATTTCTTCACCAGTGTGTAAAAAAAAAGGAGTCCTAAGTTCACTTCTGTCTTAATTTAAAATATATCTTGTTTTCCTGAGAATAAATCAGGTTGTTCAGCTCTTCACACCCTTGAAGCCTGCACCTCACTAATCGTCTAATGCTCTAGAAGTTCTACTATACCCTGTTTCACTGCTTTGAAGAGGGTCTCTCCCTCCTTGCAAGCTGGTGGAAAATTAACCTGTATCAAACTAAACTACCTTAATACCTAAAATTCTCCTGTCAATTAACCTGTAATATTCCAACACATAGAATGACCAAGAAGTGTTACTTATATAGTAATCAATTATCACATAACATCTATTGTTCAGTCAAAAGTGATCATTTAAGCAGTTAAGATGAAAACTTACATAGTTTTATATATACATATATATATACATATATATATATATGTGTGTGTGTGTATATATATATCTTAATGAGATGTGGGAATTTTCCAAAATACATACAAATTGGTTATCTTGTTTCCCGGCTCACATGGTGTTGGAAATAGCTAAGAAAAGGGTGCGGGAGGGAGGATCCAGATGTAGACAATTACAAGAACAGGAAGTGAAATGATAAACTAAACAATCACATTAACTGGCAGTGAGTGGTTACTATGTGCCAAGCACTTAACTATGCCCTTGACTTTCATTTCTCTCAACAAGCCTGTGAGGAACCTACCACTGCTACGAATTTTACATACATATTTTTAATTCTCACAGTTATTTGTTATTAATGTGCTTAATCTGCAATAAGGAAACTGGTTCAGAGAAACTAAGTAACCTGTGGCAAATTCCTTAACTAGCAAGTAACTAAGCCAGAACTTGGACCTGGTCCCAAGTCAGGTGACCAAGCACCCCAGTTTGAATGGGGTGGTTACATTTAATCCCTATGGTCCTGCTTCCTTACTTACAGTGTTCCCCTTCGCTCCCAGCAGTGCCCTGGTTTAGAGGACGAGTGATGTGGTCCCTATGGCACATCCTCTACACTCAGCCACACCATCTCCAAACCATAGAGGCTCTCAATGCTGACATCCCACCACTGAGGGAAGAGAAATGTAACTCTTAAAAAGGGACTTCAAACACTCACAATGCATGGCAGTTCTAAATCATTCAGAGAAGGAGAAAAAGATTATTCTACTTAATTACTCCCAAGAGAAGGAATCTAATAAGGGAAAACTCCCTATAAAATAACACTGTCCCAGGAAGAAATGTAGATTAAATGTAAGCAATGAATCTGTAACAAGTTCTAAAAGTATTTTATCCCAAATTGTAAAAGCTCTAATTTTTGAGCCTAATGAAAGTAAATCTGTCTAGAAAATTCATTGGTTTTGGACCCTTCCTTTTGTAGTCATGTTGGAAAGAGGAATTGCTTTGTTCCCCCCCACACACACAAAATGCTCCCCCACTCCAAAAAACAAACAAACAAGAACAACAGAACAACTTCTGAGTTTGGTCTCTTAAGCGTGACAGCTTCAGTTCAAGAACCCACTATGCACTGTATGATTCGGGGCAAGTTACCTGCCCTCCCCGCCACTTTTCCCACCTGTAAAATCAGGAAATTAAGAACACATTGCTCACTAGAACACAGGAAGAAGAGTATAAAATAATGCAGGTAAACACTTGGATGGGTGAAGAGTACTCAGCACATAGAAGTGTTTAACAAGTTCACTCATGATAAACTTTAACTTTGTCAATATCATATCATTAAAATTAGCCCTGGTGCAAATCCTTTTCTTCTCTGAATACTGAAATTCCAAGTAGAAGAAACATAACCAAGACCTAGGCAAAATAATATTGTCACTTCTGTTTATAAGGTATACGCCAAAATACACTTAAAATGTAAAGCTTAAGTGGTTCCTAAAACCCTTCTAATCAAAGTACCTCACTGAATAGAAAAAAGAAGAGGAACCAGAGAAGTGACATAAAACCAGGTGGTGGAGAAACCAGATACGGAGTTTGTGCCTAAGAAGTCCTGACTCTGGAGAAGAGCACGGGCCTTTGTGATGGCTGAAACTCATCTTCCACATTGTAGCTGGGGAAGGCAAGTTTACCTAATATTTCTGAAGGTTGTTCCTCTCAGTTGATAAAAGCAATGATTAGAGTTCACTGTCAGAGTATTCTGAGAATTCAAAGAAATAACATACAAAGAGCCCAAGTCACACTCCACTGCAAGATACGTGAGCACGTGAAGTGCTCAGCTTCCAGAGGAAAATCTGCCCTGCCCACCGAACTATGAAGAGCACAGCCCCGGCCACACAGGAATTCCCCTCCTAGAAATGTGTCCTACGGGCAATATATGTTCACCGCAGTTTTCACTGTAACAACCACAAAGAAGAGCCAAATCTCTGTCAAGAGGGAAATGCTGATGGAAAAGAGCAAGTTAGAGTTTATATGAATTAGCAACTGAAAGCCTTTTGAAATATGTTAAATTAAAAATGAATGTCATTGAAAAATATGCGGAATGAAGTTTATGTCAAAAAAGAACATAAGAATATAAATATTTATATATACACACAGATCAAATTGTTACGAAGCCTCGTGAGGCCACTGGTATTTTAGGAAAGAGAAATCAAGATAATTTTTACCTTTTATTCTATATGCCCCCATATCTTTGTCATAAGCATGTAAATTTTTAATAGAAAAAAATGTAGGCTGTCTAGTGTATAAATCCTAAATGTTTCCTGCTGTCTATATACCTGTTAGTGTTATATTTCTTATTATTATACTGTTATTACTTTCATTATAACTTCAGCTGCAATTTTAGAGAACAAACTTTGTTTCAGGGTCCACTCTACCCTGTCACAGAGCTTTCCCGCAGAGCTTGGAGCTGACTGTTTGTTTACGACCTGCACCGCCTGCACCAAAGGTCCACATCCCACAACCTGAGCTGAGGGAGGAACAAAGGTTAAGAAAAACACATAAAGGAAAGGTGGGGGCAGTTTCCCTCATCCCTGTTTGTGGTGTCATTTGTCTCCCTGTTAAACTGCAATAAAGACAATAAAAGGAAATCGTCTGTGAAAACCGAGAGAGCCCTCTATTCATAAAAGCAGTTCAAATGAGAAAAGCCTTTTAATGGGGAAGGGGCCACCACCATGCAAAGCAATGAGTAGGAGAGGGACACATAAAACCCTTGAGACAATTCATTAACCACAAATTATTGTAGGCTACTCAAATCCGTTCCCCCAAATCGTGTTTATGCTCTAACCGTCAGAGTGATGGATGCCTTCAAGCAGATTCTCAGACTTCCATCTCCGTCCGCTGCAAAGACAGGGAGCAAAAGAAGTATGTTTAACAATGGGATCTTCCTACTGATTTGAGAGTTTGCAGCAGAAAAGGGGCCCTTTGATGGACAGAAAGAGACATCATAGTCCAGACTGAAGGCCAACTGGCTCACAAACAGACCTGGCTTCTTGTTCCACTTCAACCTACCTTTCTGAATGAATAAATTAATGTTCTTACAAAGACCAATCCCCTTATCTCTGTAGCACCTCACCTAAATTGAGGTTATATTGGCCTTACTTACCTCTCATGGATGTTACAATGCTTAAATG
>PVKM010019004.1:0-24570 GCA_004027735.1 Carollia perspicillata | reverse complement strand
GCCACCCACGTCTATCGCGCCCTCTCAAGGACTCTCGCTGCTCCTGTGCGTGCGCCACCTCACTGCATCTATGGGAGTCGTCCACTCCTCTGGGGCAGCAGGCACCATCAGCTCTGGTTTATCTGAGCGGTGTATTTTCTCTGGCTGCCCGGGATTAACTCGTCTTCTCAAGTTTTCTCACTGTGCCTGCCTGTGCGCGCGCGCACACCAGCGACCCGTTCTGCATTTATCCGTGCCCTCTCACCATCTTTCACTGTGCGGGCGCCCGTTCTGGATTTTCCAGGTGCAGGCTCCGAGTCACCCGTGGCACACTCTCTGAGTTACCTGCGGCACACTCTCTCTCCGAATCTTGGCTCGGTCTCCAGCGCTCCACAAAGCTCTCTCTCCCCCTGGGTTGCGGGTGCACCCGGCAGGGCTGCCTCAGGTCACACCACTCAGGCGTACACTCTTTTCAGGTCTCTGTGTGGGTGCTTACAGCTCCCCTGTGTTTGGAGCTCAATCCTTGAAATTGCTCTCTAAAATTTCAACCATCCAGGCTTCCCCCCAGTGTTGCTCGAACCCTGCCTAGCCAGGGAGAGAGCGCTGACCCAGCTCCCTGCGTTCAGCCCAAGGGGCCGCAGGCTGGGGTTGTAGCCTCCCTGCTCCCTACACTAATTTCTAGGTCTCTGTTTTCCCAAAGTATTCTCCTTACCATCTGCTTATTCAATGTCCACTACAATTTTTGATCTCTTATCTTCATATATGTTGCGATACTGTTGGCTGTTTGCTCTGCTCCTCTGTAGATTGGCCTGGTTTCTCTCCCATGTGTAGGAGGAAGTGGAATCTGCTCCCTCTTACCAAGCTGCCGTCTTCTCCCCCCTCAAATATTTTAAAAAATTAGCTACCACCTACCATGTACTGAGCACTTATGATGTCCAGAAACCCTGTTAAGTGTTTTAAAAGCGTTATTTAAAAATTTTTTAAAAGATTTTATTTATGTATTTTTAGAGAGAGGGAAAGGGAGGGAGAAAGAGGAAGAGAAACATCAATGTGTGGTTGCCTCTCACATGGCCCTTACTGGGGACCTGGCCTGCAACCCAAGCATAACCCTTTGATTTGCAGGCTAGCACTCAATCCACCAAGCCACACCAGCCAGGGTTAAAGCATTATTTAATTTAATTTAATTTAATTTAGTTTAATTTAATCATAGCACATAAAATAGACTTAAATAAAAAGTGACATGTTCCTGTATATGAAGGCACAGTACTCTAAGAATGTTACCTTTGAATTATTTTGCATAATCCAAATGAAGAGAGAGTTTAATTTGTTTGGATTGTTTGAATTTTCAAAAGCATATATCTTTATCAATTTTCATACTTAAAAGAAATCTCCACAACAGTCCAATGAGGCACTAGTGTTTCAATTTTATAAATGAGGAAACTGAAGATCAGAAAATGAAGTAAATTGCCCATGATAGCAGTAGTAGGATTTAAACCCAGCTTTATTTGACACCACTGTTGTGTGCTTTCAGTGCCCTTATTATTGAAAGTGATGCCCAAGGACCAGAAGTATCATATAATAGGAGAGTTTCCTAGAAATGCAAAGTCTCACCCCCTAACCAGACCTACAAAATGAAATTCCACATTAAAGTTTCAAAATAATTGCATGTGCTATTCTGCTATCCAGGGTATTTAAGTATTGGCAGAATGATTAGACCTAATCAAAGGTTTTAAACCCTGGCAGTTCATCTGAACTAATTTAGGAAAATTTTAGAAATACTGATCTCAGATTGTACTGTATTGTACCTCTGGATGGGGCCTGAAAATCTATATTTACAGGTGTTGACAGATGAACTATCAGCGTTGGGAAGCACTGGAAAATGAGGCTTATGAAGATACTTTTCACCTCTTAGATTATCTCATTCCTGATGAGTTTGCAAGAAATAATGAAGAACTCAGTTATGTGCAACTGTAGAAAATTGCTTACCAGTTCACAGAAGGTACTCATTTAGAAGCGACTTTATTTTTTCTGAGGAAGTATAACCTTCAAGGAGTGAAAATGGAATTTAGATGGACAAAATAAGAGGATTAAAAATATATCAAAGCATATGATGATTAATATATAAATCTTATATTTTATTTTAAGGATTTGCCAATGTATACATATACAATAATATAAGGTAGAAGCCTGTGACTACAAAGCAATTAGGTTTGTTTGTTTGTTTGTTTGTTTGTTTATAACATCAATGTATGGTTTTCTCTAGCACACGCCATACTGGAGGTATGCCTGCAACCCAGGCATGTGCCCTGACTGGGAATCAAACCAGCATTGCTTTGGTTCTCAGGCCTGCGCTCAATCCACTGAGCTTCACCAGCCAGGGCCAAGGTTGGTTTTCATTGGTGCCTTATGTAAACCAAACTCGATATACTAGAGTTTATTTTTTCAGTATATCCTGGGCCCTTCTCCTCAAATGAGCTCACAGTCTAATAGGGGAAACATAAATGAACATACAATTACAATAATGTGTTATAAAGTATCGAGCTATGATACATACAAGCTGCTACAGAGCAGCTAGGATAGGATCCTAATACATAGTGGAAGTGGAAGGATGGTAGTCAGGGAAAGATGTCTTGAAAGCAGAGTAGAATTTTTTCAGGAGAAAGACATTTCAGAAAGATGGCTTGTAATAACTATGTATGGTGCCAAGTGACTACTTGAAATATGAGAAGGATCACTGTGAGATATATGGTTCTCTAACCACTATGCTATACACCTGAAATTAATAAAAATATATTGAATGTAAACTACATGATAAATAAAACTTAAAAAAGAAAAAGGAAAATAGTACAGCATGCACAATGGCACAGAAGCCAAAGGGAATATAGTAACTTCAAAGAATGTATAATATTGTATGCACATAGTCTGAGTGTGGAGTAGAATGAAGAAACTGATTAAAAAGTCTGAGGATAGATCACAAATGACTCTGTATGACATTCCAAGAAGTTGGACATTATCTGTAAGCTATAAGAAATCTTTGAATGGTTTTAAAGAAGGGAATGGCCCAGTGAAATTTGTATTTTAGAAAAATTACTCAGGTAGCTATGGGAAGAATGAATTCTAAAGTGTTGGGACTGAAGCTATAGAGTTGTTCAGAAACAATTCAAAATGTTAAGCACAAGATCACAAAGAGAGCACATAATGTGAGTGAGATTTGGAAAGCTGAATGGAACTTTGTGACAACAGAATTAAAAGATAAAGAAGAGTCAGGTTTCTGGTTAAACTCTGTCTTAAAGAAGCCCATATATTACTTGGGAACGGTGGTGCCACTAACTAGGTTAGGAAATGCAGAAGGAGGAGCAGACTATGGGGGAGTAATGGAGATAGAGAAATGTGGGAGAAGAATAATGAGATCAATTTTGGACATGTTGAGTTTGATGAGTCTGTGGAACAACTAGGTGGAATAGGTGAATAGACAAATAGATATGAAGCCAATGAGTTCAGAAGAGAGTTAATGACTGAAGACAGATGTAGAAATCATAGATGCACATTGGAATTATGAAAACAGGTATATTCACCTAGGAAAAGACTCCAGAGTGAGGTGAGACATAGGCTGAGGACAGAACCCTGTGGAACATCAACATCTGAGTGGCAGAGGAAGAGAAGGGAAGCCTTGGAAAAAAGAAAGCGGAACAGCCAGAGGGGCAGGAGAAGCAGGACAATGCTGTATCATGGAGCCAAGTGTGTTTGTTTTTCATTGCTGTTGTGTCAAATTGCCACAAACTTAGAGGTTTAAAACAACCAAAATTTCTTATCTTATAGGTCTGTATGTTAGAGATAAAAACAAACCATGTTTCGTTGAACTAAAGTGAGGGTGTCAACAGAGCTGGTTCTTTTTGTAGGCTCTAGGGAATAATCCATTCGTTCACCTTTGCCACCATCTATAGGCCACCTCCATGCCTTGGCTCATGGCTTCTTCATTCATCTTCAAAGCCAGCTGCACAGTGTTGTTACATCTCCTTCACTGTCTCTGCCTCTGTTGTCACAAGTTCTCTCCCTGCTCTCCTGACTCCCTCTTATAAATATCATTGTAATTACATTGGCTCCACCTGAATAATACGGGATAATCTCTCCATCTCAAGATCCCTAACTCAGTCACATCTGCAAAGTCTTTTTCCACATAAGATAAAAATAATAAATTCCAGGATTTAGAAGGTGGATATCTTTGGAGAACATTATTCTTCCCATGGCACTAAGGAAGTGGGAAGTTTCAAGAAGGAGGGTTTTCAGCAAATTCAGACACAGAGGAGATATCAAGGAAGATTGGGAGCAGAGATGCCTTTAGATTTAGCAATTATAAAAAATTGAGGTTTGGCAAGAATAATAATGGTGAATTTGTAGAACCAAAGTTAGAGATAGTAGATTAAGAAATGAAAAGAATATATTGTGGATATTGGTAGGTTTCTCACCATTGGTGAAGTGACTTAAACTACAGAAAAGTACAAATCCTGCAGTGTTGAATTGATAATGGAGAATCAGTATGAATTCACTGGTTTTAAAATACATATATAGAGAGACAGATACATAAGTAGATTTAGATGTATGTGAGTGTTCTTTTATGCATATATGTGTATGCACATATACATACATTTGTAGGTGCATATACATACATTTTGTATCTTTGTCTCCTGAGAGGTTCTATAGACAATGAGCACAATAAGACCTTGGTTTCTAGATTCCATTCTCCACCAAAAGGAACAGGGTTCTTTGAGAAATGGTTGATTCCAGCACTGCCAGGTCAAGAGAAGTAAATGATGAGCCTGGAATATTTTGTTTTTTACTAAAGAAAGTAATAAAGTACTCAATGAATGATGGGGACATTTCAAACTAGTACAAGAGCCAGCATGAAGAGACTTCCACTGGCCAAATCTGGAAAATTAGAGCATTAAAATAAAGAACCATAATAATATAAAAGTATTATAAAAATCTGTAAGTCCACACTGATGGAAATAAACATATGGAAGAGAAGGGAAAGCTCATCTCTACAGTAATAATAAATATAGGAAAGCTGGTGAAATTAAAAAAAAAGATTTGTCTACCATCCTAATAATAATTGAAACAGGCAGGGGGAAGGTGGGGAAAGATATTAAACTAGTGGGTGAGTTTGAGGGGTAAAACATATTTATATAGTCTCGGTGTTTCCCTACCAGATATCTATTAGTAAAAGAGGAAAAAATAACTTTTCAGTGAAGAAACTTAGCAAACAAAATATTTTTTAATAATTATTTTACTGTTCAATTACAGTTGTGTGAATTTTCCCCCAACCACTCCCTCCCACCCCAGCCAAACCCATCACTTCCCTTGGCTTCCAACCTCCCCCCACCCCAGTTTTGTCCATGTGTCCCTCATAGTAGTGCCTGAAAACGCTTCCCCTCATTATCCCTTCCCACATCCCCTCTGGTTATTGCCAAATTGTTCTTATTTTCTATGTCTCTAGTTATATTTTGCTTGCTTTTTTATTTTGTTGATTATGTTCCACTTAAAGGTGAGATCATATGGTATTTCTCCCTTACCTCCTGGTTTATTTCACTTAGCATAATACTCTCCAGTTCCATCCATGCTGTTGCAATGGGCAGGAGATCCTTCTTTATCTGTGAAGCATAGTATTATATTATGTAAATGTACCATAGTTTGGGGATCCACTCATTTACTGATGGGCACTTAGGTTGCTTCCAGCACTTGGGTATTGTAAATTGTGCTACTATGAACATTGGGGTACATAAGTTCTTTTGGATTAGTGTTTCAGGGTTCTTAGGATATAATCCCAGCAGTGGAACTGCTGGGTCAAAAGGCAGTTCCATTTTTAGTTTTCTGAGGAAATTCCATAGTGTTTTCCACAGTGGCTGTACCAGTCTTCATTCTCACCAACAGTGGAGTAGGGTCCCTTTCTCTCCATGTACTCTCCAGAAATTGTTTGTTGATTTGTTTATGATGGCCATTCTGACCACTGTGAAGTGGTATCTCATTGTGGTTTTAATTTGCAACTCTCTGATGGCTAGTGATGCTGAGTATCTTCTCCTATGTCTCTGGGCCCTCTGTATGTCCTCCCTGGAGACGTGTCTGTTCAAGACTTTTGACCATTTTTTAATTGAGTTTTGTTTCTTCCTGGAGTGGAGTCATGTACCTTCTTTATATATTTTGGAGCTCAAAACCTTGTCTGAGGTATCATTGGCAAATATATTTTCCCAAATAGTTGGTTATTTTTCATTTAAATGCTGTTTTCTTTAGCCATACAGAAGCTTTTTAACTTGGTGAGGTCCCATTTGTTTGTTCTTTCCTTTATGTCCCTTGCTTTAGGGGACATATCAGTGAAGATGTTGCTGCGTGCAATGTCTGAGATTTTCTTGCTGATATTTTCCTCTAGGACTTTAATGGTGTCATGACTTATATTTAAGCATTTTATCCACCTAGAATTTATTTTTGTACATGGTGTAAGCTGGTGATCAACTTTCATTGTTTTTTTTTTTTCCTTTTGCGTGCAGCTGTCCAGATCTCCCAACACCATTTGTCGAAGAGGCTATTTTTACTACAGTTTATACTTCTTCCCCTTTTGTTGAATATTAATTGGCCATAGAGACTTGGGTTTATTTCTGGGCTCTCTGTTCATTTTCAATGGTTTATGTGTCTGTTCTTATGCCAGTACCAAGCTGTTTTTATTACAGTGGCCTTGTAATACAATTTGGTATGAGGCATTGTGATCCCTTCTACCTTGTTCTTCTTTCTCAAAATTGCTGCAGCTATTCAGGGTCATTTATGGTGCCATATACATTTCTGAAATTTTTGTTCTATGTCTGTGAAATATGTCATTGGTACTTTAAAAGGAATTGCATTGAATTTATTAATTGCTTTGGGTAGTATGGACATTTTGATGATGTTAATTCTTCCAATCCATGAGCATGGTACATGCTTCCATTTGTTTGTGTCTTCCTTAATTTCTTTCTCAGTGTTGTGTAGTTTTCTGAGTACAGGTCTTCAATTTCCTTAGGTAGGTTTATTCCTAGGTACTTTATTTTTCTTGTTGCTATAGCATATGGGTTTTTTTTCTGATTTCTGATTCTAACCTTTCATTCTTGGTGTACAAAAATACCTTTGATTTCTGAATATTGACTTTGTGTCCCTCTGTTTTGCTAAATTCACTTATTAGGTTGAGTAGATTTTTGGTGGAGTATATAGGATTTTGTATGTTCACTATCATGTCATCTGCAAATGATGACAGTGTTGCTTCCTCCTTTCCAATTTGGGTGCCTTTTATTTCTTTTTCTTGTCTGATTGCTGTGGTTAAGATTTCCAGTACTATGTTGAATAGGAGTAGTGAAAGTGGGCATCCTTGTCTTGCTCCTGATCTGAGTGGGAAAGTTTTTGGTCTTTGTCCATTGAGTATGATGTTGGCTGTAGGTCTTTCATATACGACCTTTATTATGTTGAGAAATACTCACTCTGTTACTACTTTGCTAAGTATTTTTTATCATAAATGGGTGCTGTACCTTATCAAATGCTTTTTCTGCATCTATGGATACTATCATGTGATTTTTGTCTTTTGTTTTGTTTATGCTATGTATTACATGTATTGATTTTCAAATATTCTACCATCCTTGCATCACTGGGATGAATCCCACTTGATCATGGTGTATGAACTTTTTAATGTATTGCTCGATGCTGTTTGTCAGTATTTTGTTGAGGATTTTAGCATCTATGTACATCAGGAATATTGGCCTGAAGTCTTCTTTCTTTGTTATGTATTTATCTGGTTTTGTGATTAGGATGATGCTGGATTTATAAAAAGAGTTTGGGAATCTTTCATCTTCTTGAATGTTTTGGAATAATGTGTAAATGATACGGGTTAGCTCTTCCTTAAATGCTTTGTAGAACTCTCCTGTGAAACAGTCTGGTCCAGGGCTTTTGTGTGTTGGAAGCTTTTTGATTACTGCTTCAATTTCATCAGCTGTTATTGGTCTGTTCAGTCTTTCTGCTTCTTCTTGGTTCAGTTTTGGAAAACCATATTTTTCTAGAAATCTGTCCATTTCACCTAGATTTTCAAATTTCTTGATTGTAATTTCTTAGAATCCTTTGTATTTCTGTGGTCATCAGTTGCAATCTCTCCTCTTTCATTTCTGATTGTTCTTATTTGGGTCCTCTCTCTTTTTTTTCTTGCTGTGTGTGCTTAAAGGCTTGTTGGTTTATTTTTTCAAAGAACCAGCTCCTGAATTTATCAATCCTTAGAATTGTGCTTTTAGTCTCTATGTCATTTAATTTTGCTGTGATCTTGGTTATGCCCTTCCTTCTACTTGCTATCTTTGTTGTTGTTTATCAAATTCTTGTAAGTGTATGGTTAGATTTTTTATTTGAAATGTTTTTATCTTTTTTAGGTCAGCCTGTATGACTATGAACTTCCCTCTCAGGACTGTCTTCACTGTGTCCATAACTTTTGGGTTATTGTGAGTTCATTTTAATTTGTTTCCAGAAACTTTTTGATTTCTTCCTTAATCTCACTTTTTTAAATTTTAAAAAATATTTTATTTACTTATTTTTAATTGAAAAAATTATTTTAATTGTTGTTCAAGTACAGTTTTCTGTCTTTTACTCCCATCCCGGCCCACCCTCCCAATGCTCCCCACCTCCTTCCCATTTCCACACCCCCTAGTTTTTGTTCATCTGTCCTTTATACTTGTTCCTGTGACCCCTTCTCCTTTTCCCCTGAAATTCCCTCCCCTGTCCCTTCTGGTCACTGTCAGTCTGTTCTCTATTTCAGTGTGTTTGGTTATACTTTGCTTGTTTGTTTGTTTTGTTGTTTAGGTTCCTGTCAAAGGTGAGATCATATGGTATTTGTCTTTCACTGCCTGCCTTATTTCACTCAGCATAATGGAATTCTGTGCAGCAGAAAGATGGAGCTCCTACTCTTTGCAACAGCATGGATGGAACTTGATCTCTTTCTTGACCTATTCATTGTTTAATAGAATGCTATTCAATCTCCATGAGTTTGAATTTTGAGGTTTTTTTTCTTTGAGGTATTTTTTTAGTTTTAGTTCCTTGTGGTCAGAAAAAATCCTTGATATGATTTAAATTTTCTTGAATTTGTTGAGGCTTGTTTCTGTCCTATCATGTAGTCTATCTTTGAAAATATTCCATGTGCATTTGAAAAGAATGTGTATTTGCTTCTTTGGGATGAAAGGCTCTATATATCAGTTAAGTCATTTGATCTAGGGGATTGTTCAATGCCACAATATCTTTGTTGATATTTTGTTTGTAAGATCTATCTGCTTTTGACAGTGGGTTGTTAAATTTGCCTACTATTATTGTGTTGCTGTCAGTATATTTCTTGAAGTCCTCCAAGATTTTCTTTATGTATTTGAGTGCTCCTATATTGGGTACATATATATTTACAGTGTTTATATCTTTGTGATGGATTCTTCCCTTGAGTATTATGAAGTGATCTTATGGGTCTCTTTTAATGGCTCTTTTTTTGGAAGTATATTTTGTCTGATATGAATACTGCTACCCCAGCAGCAAATAGAATCTTAACCAAGTGATCAGGGTTAAAATGGCCAGTAATGGGACACATCAACATCATGTACCTACTGAGGACACTACATTTCTGTGATGTTCCTTCTGAAAGTGCATATATGAACCTAATCATGAGGACAACTCAGATACACTGAAATTAAAGGACATTGTACAAAATATCTAACTGGTACTCTTCAAAATTATCGATGTCATGAAGCACAAAGACTGTAAAAGTTTTTCCATATTAAGAGAGACATGAAAGCTGAGTGCTACTCATGAACCACAATTTTCTTCTGCTATAGAGAACATTATAGGGACAATGAATTCAGTGAAATCTGAATTAGAAATTAGATCTATAGATTGGTTAGTACTGATTCAGTGTTAATTTCCTGATTTTGATCACTATGTTTGGGTTATGTAAGACAGTGTCTTTATTCTTAGGAAATATACTCTGAGGTATACTCTAGGGGTAAATGGCATTATGTCTGCAACTTAATCTCAAATGTTTGAAAATGAGAGGGGAGGAGGAAGGGAAATAGAGACAGACAAGGATAAAGCAAATGTTAACATTTGGGGAATTTGGGTAAAGGGCAAAGGAAATTTTTAAAAAACTATTTTATTTTATCCATTCGCAGCCTCAAGTTCTAGCTGGATCCCTAAGATCCAACTATTAAAGTTGGGAGAGGGCCAGTTGGAGAAGGATAAACAAAATAAACATAAAAACCTTCTTATTGCAACTTTTCTGTAAGTCTGAAATTATGTCAAAATAAAAAGTTAAAGAAAAGAGTAATTCTGAGATGAAGTATTGGAACAGAAACTTCTCAACAAGTTTACTTTTAATTTCTCTCAACAAGTTTGCCTGTGAAGGCCAGTTCACAGAAAGGACAATGGTAGTAATGGTTGTATCTGCTCCTGATGTACAGACGGGGCAGACTTATGTAGTTTATAGTCTCAGGGGAATCATCAAGTAGAAATAGGGTGAAGATACAGGAAAGAGTAGATACTGCTGGTATGGAGCACGTTGGTGGAGCTCCACATTGATGGAGAATTAGACTTAGGAAGAAGGAAAAATTCTTATGTAAAAAGGAAGAAAAAGTGGAAGTGTGCATATATAGGTAGCTTTGTATGTAAGGGGATGCTGAGAAAGATTTCCCTCCTGATGGCCTATTTTCTTGTAAGTAATAGGCACAGTCATCTATGAAGAGTGAGGAGAGAAATACCTAATTTGGAAAGTAGGATATAGCCAAAATAGCTGTTCTGAGAAGTGGGAGAGGGAGATAATGGGGAAATGTTGAGCTGCCTAGTATTGATGAGAGCCCAGCTGACGTTCAGGAGAGTTAAAATCCAAACACGAAACTGACTTCTTTGCAAACAGGAAACACACTGATTGACTCACACTCTGTAGATAACTTTGCCTTCTGCTCCACAAATTTGGTGCTTCAGCATTCACATTAATTCACCAGCAGATTCTTGGTTGCTTGACCTACCTACTCATCTCCCATGATATTTCCTTCCACTCCAACTCAGCTCCCTACTTCCATGGTTATAGTCTAGACTTGATGGTCACAAAAATTCTGTGTCATTTTCATTTGAAACATTCTATACTTCTGCCACTCATCGTTATCGCTAACACACACACACACACACACACACACACACACACACACACACACACACTACACCTCCAATCCATCGGCCATCACTTTTCTCACTATCCATCAGCCTCCCTATGGACTTTATTTAATTCCTTAACCAGTCTTCAATCCGTGTTTCACCCTTGCAAATACATCCAATTTCCCCAGTCATCTTTTTCTTTGTTTGCTCTACTGGCAAAAATACAACCTTTAATGAACTCTGCGACCTGCCTTCTTAGGGCATATACCAAGCTATTGAATAGTGCAGGGGAGCATCACATAATGAAACTCATTGGTTTCGCTTTAAGTTTCTTAAATTTCAAGCAGGCACTCAGTCTCCCTATTGTGCTCTGAATCCAATTCCTTTTCTTTTACCTATGGACACAAAATTTATTTTTATTTTTTTCTAAACATCATCCCATATTTTATATTTAATACATTTTACTGATTATGCTATTATACTTGTCCCATTTCCCCCCTTCACTCCTCTCCATCCTGTACCCCCTCCCACCAGCATTGCCCCCTTAGGTCATGTCCATGGGTCATACATGTAAATTCTTTGGCTTCTCCATTTCCCATACTATTCTTAACCTCCCCCTGTCTATTTTTTACCTACCACTTATGCTTCTTATTCCCTATACCTTTTCCCCCATTCTCCCCCCAGTCTCTCCGGATGACCCTCCATGTGATCCCCATTTCTGTGAACCTATTCCTGTTCTAGTGGTTTGCTTAGTCCATTTTTTTTTAGGTTCAGTTATTGATAGTTGTGAGTTTGTTGTAGTTTTCCTGTTCATAAGTTTGCTCTTCTTCTTTTTCTTAGATGAGCTGCTTTAACCTTACACATATGATGAACTCCTTGAAATTTGACCTTACTTGACCTTATCTGGGAAGCACTTTATCTGTCCTTCCATTCTAAATGATAGCTTTGCTGGATAGAGTAATATTTAATGTAGGTCCTTGCCTTTCATGACTTTGAATACTCCTTTTCAGACCCTTCTTGCCTGTAAGGTTTCTTCTGAGAAATCAGCTGATAGACTTATGGGAACTCCTTTGTAGGTAACTCTCTCCTTTTCTCTTGCTACTTTTAAGATTCTCTCATTATCTTTAATCTTGGGTAATATAATTAGGATGTGCCTTGATGTGTGCTTCCTTGGGTCCAACCTCTTGGAGACTCTCTGAGCTTCCTTGGCTTCCTAGAAGTCTATTTACTTTACCAGATTGGGGGAGTCCTCCTTCATTATTTGCTCAAATAAGTTTTCAATTTCTTGCTCTTCCTTTTCTCCTTCTGGCACCCCTATGATTCAGACGTTGGAATGATTAAAGGTGTCCCAGAGATTCTTCAGTCTCTTTTCATTTTTTTGACTTCTTATTTCTTCATTATGTTCTGGTTGTATGTTTATTTCTTCCTTCTGCTCCAAACCATTGTTTTGAGTTCCTGTTTCCTTCCTGTCACTGTTGGTTCCCTGTACATTTTCCTTTATTTCACTTTTCATAGCTTTCACTTTTTCCTCTACTTTCTGACCATACTCTACCATTTCTGTCAGCATCCTGACTACCAGTGTTTTGAACTGTACATCTGATAGGTTGGCTATCTCTTCATTACTTAGTTATATTTTTTTTCTGGAGCTTTGATCTGTTCTTTCATTTGGGCCATATTTTTTTTTTGTCTCAGTGTACCTGTTATGTAGTAAGGGGTGGGGCCTTAGGTATTTGTCAGTGTGGGGTAACCCACTTCACTGTGTTGCAGCAGTTTATGTGGAGCAGAGGTCTGAGAGGGAACAATGCTGCTTGCTCAGCTCTTGGCTGGTTTTAAGTCCCTTCCTCTGCTACCCAAAAGCAAATTGGGCCGTTCTGGTCCTGATTCCCTGGTGGGTCAATTTGTGTATGTTCTAGGGCACCATGGGTCTTTCCAACAAACTCTCCTGTGAGGCTGTGATTTTCTCCTGCCATCTTGACCTCCACAGGTTTTTATAGTCAGAGGTTTTGAGGCTCTATTTCTTCATTCTGGAAACCTGGGTTGCATGGTATCTCTCACTTCCCAGTTGTTCCTCCTGGTTAGTCCTCACGCAAATGTGTGACCACCCATTCTGCCAGCCACCTCCTGGCTGGGTCCTCCAGCCACTGCCTTGCCATGAGTCCTCTCCACCCTGGCTGCCCATCTTTATCCCTCCTACTCATCTGGATGAGTGTTTCTTCATTAATTCCTTGATTGTCAGATTTCCATACAGTTCAGTTTTCTGGCAGTTCTGCTTATTTTTTGTTTTTAATTTTTTTGTTGTCCTTTTGGTTTTGCGAGGAAGCAAAGTGTATCACCTATGCCTCCAAGAAATCAAACATCATTGTTTTGAGTACACCATCCAACACAAGGTAACTTTGCATTTACTTGTTTTCAAACCTTCTGATTTTAATTATTTCTATTGCACTTAATCAGGTATTTGGATTCTTTGCTCTATTCTGTACTAGTGGAGCTCTTTGCCTGGGTAAGGCTAGGGCACTGGACCAATTTCTGATGTCAATCCAGAGATAACTGGAATGGATACATAATGCTACCTTTAGATCACCTCCTATCTAAAAGACAGTTTCTCTGTTCTCTTGATACTCTTTGATTTATTTTTTTCATCTGGCCAATAAAATTTCCATCTTCACCAATTTTCTTGATTCAAAAAAATCCCAGTGGAACTTCTATTAGCTGCCCCCAGTGGGTGTTATTTGGGCACAAGATACAAAATAATGAGCTGAAAATGGCCTTGTATTTTATCTAATAGGATCTTGCATCTTATCTCATAGGATTCCCCCAAAAGTACCTTAATGAAATTGCTCATTGGTTTATTACACAGGTTCATTTGCTGTTGGGAAGGTAGGAACTATAAATAAAACTTATTCAAGGCCTACCAAGAAATCAGGGAAATGAAAAGGATGGGAAAGTTGTAATTAAGAAGTCTTTTAATATGCTAATAGTAGGGATCTAAATATTTTAGGAAAAAGTGGTTTCACTATGTTTTTTTTCACTATTTTGAGCTCATATTCACTAAATAAATAATTATGTACTGCCTACTACATGTCAGACACTCCATAAGTTCTGGAAATATAGAAATGAAAAAATGGACAAAATATCCTGCCTTCTTGGAACTTTATTTTCTAGAAAGAAAAGATAGACACTAAATAAGTAAAATATATGTTTTGGATGATGATAATTTCCATGGTGTTAAAATAAAACAAGGAAAAGAGATAGGGAATGTTTAGGATAGAATTACAATGTAATATAGGGTGGTCATGAAAGGCCTCACCGAGAAGGTGACACTTGAGCAAAAATCATTAAGAGATTAAGGAATGAGCCATTTGAATACTTGAGGTGATAGATTATATTACTTTAATGATTCTTTCCATTTAGTGTGCACATTTTGTAATGTGGTTGTTACCCCTCCTATTAATAGGTAAATTCTCCCCACCTCCTTGAATCTGGGTTGGCCCTGTGACTTGCTTTGACCAATAGAATGGGACAGGAATGATCTTAAAAACTGTCATGGCTAAGCCTTCAGAGGTATTACAACTTCTGTTTTTTCCCTCTTGGAACACAGCTGCTATATAGAAGTCCAAGTTTTCATGCTGGAAAAAAAGATCAAAAGGAAAAGAATTAAAGCATTACAGTTGACAGCCAGCACCAAAGCCCTTGTCATATGGGTGAGGCCAACTGTGATGCTCCAGATCCATTCAACTTGGCCTCTGTGACACCATGTAGAACAGAGATGAGCCATCCCCACTGAACCCTGCCCAAAGAGAAGACATACCAAAAAATAAATAAATAGAATAATGATAAATTACAATAAATTCTATGAAGGAAACAAACCAAGAGGCTAAGAAGAAGAATAACGTAGAGGGTATACTTTAGATGGACTAGCAAAGGAATGCATTTCTAAGGCATTGACATTTGAGTTCAGACTTAAAGGAATGGTGGTAAGAGTGTACTAAGCAGAAGGAAGAGCAAGTGCAAAGACCCTGACTCCAGAGAGGTTAGTGAGTTTCAAACACTTAGAGAAGATCTTGGATGGGGCTAAAACAAGGAATATGAGGCCAGAGAGATAGACAGAGACTAGATTATACAAGCTCTATGCAGTTAGTAAAGAATGTGTATTTTTTCCTGGGTATGCTGAAGAGTTTTAAGCAGTATAGTGATATAATCTTTTGTTTTATTTTATTTTTAATATTATGTTTGAGTCATTTTAAATATTTCATTTGTTTATTTTTAGACAGAGAGGAAGGGAGAAATAGTGAAAGAAACAACAATGTGAGAGAGAAATATTGATTGGTTGCCTCCTGCATGCACCCCAATGGGGGACTGAACTTGCAACCCATGCATGTGCCCTGACTGGGAATAAGACTAGTGACTCTTTCAGCTTGTGTGATGATGCCCAATCATTAGAGCCACACTGTTCAGGGAATAATCTTTTGTTTTAAAAGGGTCATTTTTGCTGCTGTGAGAGAATGGATCAGAGGACATGCAAATGGGCAAATTAAGTCATATTGCAATCTAAGCTAGAGTTTAAAGTAGCCTGGTTAGAGTGATGGCAATGCAGATGGAGAAGAATGATTAGACAGAAGGTATGTTATGAAGATATAGCCTGCTGATGAGTAAGAAATGGACAGGAAAAGAGAAAAGGAAAAATCAATGATAACACCTAGATTTCTGGCTTAGGCAATAGGATTGATGGTAGTGCTCTCTACTGAAAGTAAAGAGATGATTAGGTGAATTCAAAATTCAATTTGGTATATATAAAATGTGATATCTTTGTGAGATATTTCTATATAGAGGTCAGTGGACAACAGGAACTCAGAGGAGAACTCTGATATGGAGATTTAAATTTGGGGCTCATCAGAATAAAAATGGTATTTCAATCTATGGGAATGGATGACATCACCCAATGAGGGAATATAGAATGAAAAGAGAAGAGGATATAGGACATACCACTGAAAAATTCCAATACTTAAAAATTAGCTACAGGGAGAGCAGAAAGCAAAGGAGAATGAGTGATGGTTGAGAACCTAGGAGGAAAACCATGAGACTCTGGTGTCAAGAAAGGCCAGGGAGACAGGTGTTTCATAATGGAAGGAATGGACGACAGTATTGAATGCTGATGACAGGGGGAATAACATGAAGACAGATAAATGCCCATTAAATCTGCCAACATCCAAGTTATTGGTGACAAGAGCACTTTTGATGAAATGGCAGAGGTGGGGGATTGAATGGGAAGGCAGGAAATGGAGACTCCATACATAGACAGCTCTAGAAGTGGAAACAATTGGCTAAAAAGGGGAATGATAAATGAGACGAAAGTTGGAGGACAAGATAGAGCATTTATTTTTTTATTTTAATTGTTGTTCAAGTACAGTCTTCTGCCTTTTATTTCCATCCCATCCCATCTCCCCAGTGCTCCGCACCTCCCTCCCATTTCCACCCCCCTTAGTTTTTGTCCATGTGTCCTTTATACTTGTTCCTGTAAACCCTTCCCCTTTTCTGCTGAAATTCCCTCCCCTCTCTCCTCTGGTCACTGTCAGCCTGTGTTCTATTTCAATGTCGTTGGTTATATTTTCCTTGTTTGTTTGTTTTGTTGTTTAGGTTCTGGTTAAAAGTGAGATCATACGGTATTTATCTTTCACTGCCTGGCTTATTTCACTCAGCATAATGCTTTACAGTTCCATCCATGCTGTTGCAAAGGGTAGGAGCTCCTTCTTTCTTTCTGCTGCATAGGATTCCATTGTGTAAATGTACCATAGTTTTTTGATCCATTCATTTACTGGTGGGCACCTAGGTTGCTTCCAACACTTGGCTACTGTAAATTGTGCTGCTATGAACATTGGGGTGCATAGGTTTTTTGAGTTGGTGTTTCAGGGTTCTTATGGTATAATCCCAGCAGTGGAATTGCTGGGTCAAAAGACAGTTCCATTTTTAGTTTTCTTAGAAAATTCCATACTGTTTTCCACAGTGGTTGTACCAGTCTGCAATCCCACCAGGAGTAAACTAGGGTCCCCTTTTCTCTACAACCTCTCCAACACTTGTTGTTTGTTGCTTTGTTTATGATGGCCATTTAGACTGGTGTAAAGTGCTATCTCATTGTGTTTACTTTTTTAAAAGATAAACAGTACTAGAGCATACTTGAACACATTTCTATCAAAATGACAAATGACAGGGAGAGATAGATATTTCAGAAGAGAAAAAAGGTAACTGAAGGAAAAGATTCCTTGAAGAAATGAAAAGGGGACTTCTGGCCAAGATGGAGGTGTAGGTGGAAACACTGTGCCTCCTTGCACGACCAAAATTAAAGACAACAAAGATTTATAAACAATAATACAACCAAAACAGAAAATTGAACTACGGAAGTCCGACAACCATTCAACCAGACCAGTAAGAAGGGCGGAGTCAGTAGTCGGCAGAGAGGGAATGCTGCAGGAAAAGGCAGAGGCTGGCAGACCTGGAGCACAGGCCGTGCCAGCGTGCTCGCAGACCCCAAAAGCGGGGAAGAAACAGGCAGGGCAGTTGGCCACTGGCAGTCACACATTTGCGTGCAGGTAAACTAGTCAAGAACTGGCAGTAAGATGGACCGCACAGCCCAGGGTCCCAGCAATGGGAAATAAAGCCTAAAAACACCAATTGAAAAGGTGCTGGGAGAGACTCCCAGCCTCACATGAGAGGTCATTGGGGAGACCCGCAAGGTCCTGGAGCGTGCATAGGCCTGCCCACCTAGGAACCAGTGCCAGGGGGCCCAGTTGGCTTGTAAGAAGCAGCAGAGGGGACACTAATCCGAGAGAGTGCAGAACAGGTGCCATTGTTCCTTCTCTGACCCTGCCCACACAGATAGCATCACAACCCTGTGACTAGGTTGCCCCACTCTGGTAAACACCTAAGGCTCTGCCCATATGTAAAAGGTGCTACCTGACCAACATGACTCAGAGAGAACAGCTCAAAGCCCTAGAGCCAATACTTTCAAGTGACCAAGAGATAGCCAACCTATCAGATGCACAGGTCAAAACACTGCTAATCAGGATGCTCACAGAACTGGTTGATTTTGGTCACAAATTAGGTGAACAAATGAAGGCTATGCTAAGTGAAATGAAGAAAAATGCACAGGGAACCAATAGTGATGGAAAGAAAACTGGGACTCAAATCAATGGAGTGGACCAGAAGGAAGAAAGAAACAACCAAACAGAAAAGAATGAAGAAACAAGAATTTAAAAAAAAAATGAGGAGAGGCTTAGGAACCTCCAGGACATCTTTAAACATTCCCACATCCGAATTATAGGAGTACCTGAAGGGGAAGAGGAGGAGCAACAAGTGGAAAACTTATTTGAACAAATAACAAAGAAGAACTTCCCCAATCTGGCAAAGGAAATAGACTTCCAGGAAATCCAGGAAGCTCAGAGAGTCCCAAAGAAGGTGGATCCAAGGAGGAACACACCAAGGCACATCATAGTTACATTAGCCAAGATTAAAATGAAGGAGCGAATTCTAGAAGCAGCAAGAGATAAGGGGACGGTTACCTACAAAGGAGTTGCCATCAGACTATCAGCTGATTTCTCAAAGGAGACCTTACAGGCAAGAAGGGGCTGGAAAGAAGTATTCCAAGTCATGAAAGGCAAGGACCTACATCCAAGATTGTTCTATCCAGCAGAGCTTTCATTTAGAATGGAAGGGCAGATAAAGCACTTCTCAGATAAGGTCAAGTTCAAGGAGTTCATCATCGCCAAGCCCTTATTATATGAAATGTTAAAGGGACTTATCTAAGAAAAAGAAGATAAAAAATATGAACCGTGAAAGTACAGCAAACTCACAGTTATTAATAACCACACCTAACAATAGCAGACTCAGTGGACACCTAAAACAGGAGCGAAGCCACAGAAATGGATATCACATGGAAGGTTAGCAATAGGGGAGTGGGAGGAGGTGGGGAGACGGTACAGAGAATGAGTAGCATAGACAGTGGGGAGAAAATAGACAGGGAGAGGGCAAGAGTAGTGTGGGAAATGTAGAAGCTAAAGAACTTATGACACATGGACATGAACTAAAGGGGGGGGAGTGTGGGTGGGAGGGGGTGTGCAGGGTGGAGGGGAATGAAGGGGGAAATGGGACAACTGTAATGGCATAATCAATAAAATATATTTTAAAAAATGAAAAGGAATTGGAGGACTTCTGGCCAAGATGGAAGTATAGGTAGATACACTATACCTCCTTACACAACCAAAACAAAGACAATAAAAAATTTAAAAACAAAAACCAACCAGAATTGCCTGAAAATAGAACTGTATAGAAGTCTGACAATCAAGAAGTTAAAGAAGAAACATTCTTCCAGACCAGTAGTAGGGGCGGAAACGGGAGCTGGGATGGAGAGGAAAGGTGGCAAGTAGGCAGCTGGAGCACTGGGGCAGGCAGCATCGGCTGGCGGAGTAGATAATCCCACATTTACCTGTGGATAAACTAGGAGAAAGAACTAGGGAGTGAGAGAAACCACACAACTCAGGGTTCCAGAGCAGGGAAATAAAACCTCTGACTGAGAAAACCTGTTGAAGTTGTGGCAGCAGGAGAAAATCCTAGCCTCACTGGAGAGTTTGAGGATTGCCCCACCCTTGAATAAAGGCATGTCAGGCATTCCCATGGCTCCAGGAATTTTCTTCCATCTGCTCCAATACCGAGTGAACCTGCCCAGCCTTTAAAGGCTGCAAGACACATGTTTATTGTAAAAAACATAGAAATTTAGATAAATTATAAAAGGAATAAAAGCAATGCCAAAATATCAAAGGAGAATAAAAAGTACCTGGAGCCTACTACTCCACACTAGGAGCATATTTATTTTGAACCAGTTTTTTTTTTTTTTAAGCAGCCAACAGGCCTATTCACAACTAGTTTTAGAACAATGTCCAATTAATGAGCCCATGCTAAAAGTATTTATCCTGTTAAGAGCCTCTTGGTCAGAAAAGCTTTCAGGTCAACCTCTGGGTTTCAGACAACCAGTCGCTTCTTTTAAGAGCTGTATGAAGGTTCCCTTCTGCAGAAGAAACAATTCTCTCGTGCAACAAAATTTTCCTTTTGTGATTTTCCCCTCAGAAACAGACTGGATTCTGTCCTTCTCTCTGTAAAAAGTAATCTACAGCTGTTCCCTCTCCCCCTCCCCTCTTCTTAGCTGAAAAAAAAAAAAAGAGCCCCTGAGCTGTCCCTTTCATACTCTAGGACTGTGGTGTTGTGAGTCTCCCTCAGATTAATTCAATTAAACACCTCATGCTGGAGCTGTCAAACGTCTTTTTTTTTATGGGCCTGATTTATTTTGTTGATAAGATCCCCCCATGTTTTATACAAAAGTAACCATTAAATAATTATAAACACATAATTTCATCATGCATTCCCAGTCCATTCTGCATCTCCTGCCAGATACAAAACATTTACTTTCATACATTCACAGCGATACTCTGCATAAAACCACTCAAAGTGGGGATGTGTTCAAAGCAATTGCTTATGTGATGTTATTATGAAAATCTCCCCATACCCACACACACTATTAGTTGTTCCTTTCAGGTCATACATTGAAGGCTTCATTAAAATTCAAATATTATTTACCAATAGAGAGACAAATGAAGCTATTAACAGTAAACTCAAATGAACTAATCCTTAATCAGTGAGGTCCTTTGTGAAAGGGACCAAGAAGTAATTAAGTTTTGAGGAGGAAAGGGAAGGTTCAGAATGTGGGCTCCTGCCTGGGGAGGGAAGGTAGGATTCAGCAGTCTGTAGAATGCTCTGGCAATCCAGGGACTTGTGTGAAAGCACTGGCAGTTCAGGTAGAGGGGGCACTGCTAAAAAGTGAGGAAATGGGTAGTTTCTAAAGGACTATAAAAGCCATTAAAAGCAAATCTCTAAGTGCCAGTTCTGCCAAGAGCTAGTTAGCTTGGTTTGGGCATGTCTGAGATGAAACTGGTCACTTCTTCACATTTTAGAAAATTCTCCTGCTCTCTCTGAGGATCATATCAAATAAGGTTAAAGAATTCTCAGGGATCAATTGACTCAACTTTGGGGGGATTTGAAACATAACTTTTAAAACTTTTTTAAACTACAAAAGAAATACTCATTGTATAATATTAAACGGTTATAAAATATATAGAATCAAGCCCCAAAGATCCCCCTCAACACCCATCATAATTCCAGGCTCACACTATTTACAATGTGCCACACCCCAGATTCCTCTCTATGCACTTACCGGCATACAGATATACCTAACATATTATACAAATACAAAAAATCTATATGTTCTGCATACCTTGTTGTTCTTTTCTATTCTTACATTTTTTATTGTTGAAAAATATGAATACAATATACTTTATCCACAGGGGATATGTTCCATGGGGCCTGAAACTGCAGATAGTACTGAATCCTATATATACTGTTTTTCCCTATACATACATACCTATGATAAAGCCTAATTTATAAATTAGGCACAGTAAAAGATTAACAACTATAGCCAGTAATAAAATAGAACAATCGTAACAATATACTACAATAAAGATTATGTAAATGTGGTGTCTCTCTTAAAATGTTTTATTATATATTTATTGTACTTGTGATAATGTGAGAAGACAAAATTCGTATGTGATGAGATGAAGTGAGGTGGAATTTTCCATTTAATATTTTCAGACTGTGATTGACCTCAGGCAGCTGAAACCATGGCAAGCTAAACCATGGATGAGGGTAGGATCTACCCTAACATAAAATTTACCATTTTAACCATTTTCAAGTGTAGAGTTAAGTGGTATTAAGTACATTCACAATGTTGTGTGACCATCCCCTCTATTTCCAGAACTTTTTCAATATTCCAAATAGAAATTCTGTACCCATTAAATAATAACTCCCCATTATCTCCTCCCTTCAGTACCTGGTAACATTTGTTCTACCTTGTCTTTATGCTCTCCCTTCTTTTAAACTTGTATATGAAGAGGTAATATGCAGATATTATTTAAAAATTTTAACAATAGGGAAGGGCATATACAATGTTAAAGACTTTCTCCTCCTATGCTCAAACCCCAGGCAACAAGTGTAATCAGTTTCTTGGGTATCTTTGCTAAAGAGTCTTTGTATACAAAAGCATAAATGGACATATATCACCCTTTATTTTTTTACAAAGCAGTAACCAACCATACACAACTTGCTTTTTTCATTTAGCAATATCTGATATGCATATGTAAATAATGAATATATAATATGTATATAAAATGTATATATAAAGGGCATATATGTAGAATTCTTATGTACTCACTCCTATCTTATGCTAGGGTAAACTTCTCTCCAATGAACTTTTAAAAAATTATTTAATTTTTATTTTTGCAAAAAACACCTAACATAAAACTTACCCTCCCAACAATTTAAACTGTACAATATTGCACACTGATGTGCAAAAGATTCCCCAGAACACCCCCAATCCTGCATGACTGAAACTCTACTCCCCACCCCCCCTCCCCTGAGCCCCAGGCAACCACCATTCTGCTTTCTCTTTTTATGAGTTTGACTACATTAGATATATCCTATAAATGGGATCATGCAGCATTTATCCTTCTGTGATTGGCTTATTTCACTTAGCATATTATCCTCAAGATTCATCTATGTCATGGCATATGGCAGGATCTCCTTTTCTAAGACTGAACGTATATGCCACATTCCACTGTATGTATATGTCACAGTTTCTTTATCCACTCATCTGTAGGTTGACATTTCGGTTGCTTCTAACTCTTGGCTATTGTGAATAATGTTGCAGTGAACATGGGGGTGCAAATATCTCTTTGAGAGTCTGCTTTCAATTTTAAATATATTTCCAGAATTGAGATTGCTGAATCATGTGTTAGCCCTATTTTTAATTTTTTGAGAAATCTCCAGACTCCTTAGCTTTTTCCACAGTGGTTGCACCATTTTACATTCCCACCAACAGTGTACAAGGGTTCTAAGTTTTCAGATCCTTGGCAACACATTTTCTTTCTGCTTTGTTTCATTTCTTAATAATGGTCACTCTGACAGGTGTGAGAATATATGTGGTTGTGGTTTGAAACTCCATTTCCCTGATAATCCATGTTGTTGAACATTTTTTTCATAGGCTTGTTGGCCATTTGTATGTCTATATCTTCTTTGGAGCATTGTCTATTGAACTCCTTTACCTATTTTTTTAAATCTTCACCCAAGGATATGTTTACTGATTTTAGGGAGAGGGGATGAGAGAGAGAGAGGGAGAGAGAGAGAGAGAATGAATGAGAGGGAAACATTGTTCAGTCGCTTGCCATATGCACCCTGATGGGGCATTGAACTCAAAACCTAGGTATATGCCCTGACCAGGAATCACACCCCACAACCTTTCGGTGTACAAACAATGCTCCAACCAACTGAGCTACCTGAGCTACTTGGCCAGGGCCCCTTTGTCGATTTTTATTTGGTAACTTATTGTTTTGTTATTGGGTTGTAGTTCTTTATATATTCCAGATATTAACCTCTTACCAGATATATGATTGTCAAATATTTTCCTGCCATTCTTGCCCTTTTAGTCTGTTGATGCCTTTGCTGCACTGAAGTTTTTAAGTTTGACATAGTCCCACTTTTCTATTTTTGCTTTCCTTGCCTGTGCTTAAGGTGTGACTCATGAACTTTTACTTCTCTTAGGGCCAGACTTTCATCAGGATTGTCTGGTTGTGATTTTTGCCTTCTGGTTTCCACCCCAATGCTCAGTAACATATTGTTTAACAGAGGCATTGCCTAATAACTATTGGTTCCCTGAAGGGATACACCCAGAGCTACCTTAATTTTTCTGGACTTGTTTGCGTGCACAGTAATGAGAAGCCTGTGTGTGTGTGTGTGTGTGTGCGTGTGTGTATGGGGGGTTGATTCATCCCTTTTTTTTTTAGCTTCTTTCCCCTTCATCTCCCCTTTTTACTCCATGTTTGGAACAGAATCTACTCCTCTCCTCCTCTTAGCTCTGGAATCCTCCTTGTGAGTGGGGCATGCCCTCTGAGCCAATGATAGATCAGCCACAAGGCTAATTTCAGACCAGTGAAGGCTTCTAGGTTCCAGGTGAACCATTAGCTTATTAAGGACAACTGGACAGCTGGCATCTGTTCTATTGTTCTCTGAGTAAGGACCCTCTAGTTTTGCTCATCAAAGATTTGAATGTGAAAATGAAACTTTACATTGTTTTTGCTGTTGCTGTTGTTTTCAAAATTTTGGTGGCTTTAATCCATCCCACAACTTTGACTAAGGCCAATAAAACACAGCCACTCACCCCTTGTAAAAGGAAAGAAGGGTTGGGTTTCCTTCAATTGTCTGCCTTTTTCTGTCTCCTCCACTATTTTTGTTTTAGTCTGTATTTAACTTTGCATAGAGCAGCTTCAT